>CACRXK020003719.1:20538-34889 GCA_902702795.2 Paramuricea clavata | reverse complement strand
TTGAAATAATGCATGTAGAGAAGTTCAATTCAAACTTATACTTAAAACTAGCCGTGTTCCAGTGATTTCAAATATAATTGCTAATGTTTTGGTGTGCAATTTTAACATTTTTATGCTCAAATTTGTTGTGACCATCAAACTACAAATTTCTGGTTTTGTCATGCATAATAAAATAAACGAACAATTAACAAATGATTCAAAATCACATATAGTTCGACTGTTAAGGCAATAAAAGCTATAGAAACTAGAACAATGTATAAACGAACAATATTTTACTCATAGAATGAGTAACACCAATATATGTTCAAAATCACATCAAATTTGAATAAATCCAATCCCAAAAACTAGTTAAAAATTTATGCATGGGGAACAAGCACTTGTGCCAATGCTTACAGACCTTATTAACTTTAATAGTGTGAATAAGCGCACAATTTTGCGATATAAATCTGTATTTCTAGATCATTATTACTTTTGAAAAACCAGAAGCATGTTTGTTTATAAGTAAAACAACTTTGATTTTTTTCATAAAGTTTATACACAACTGCTGGCAACAATGACGTTTAGAGTGTGGTATTTTTCCTTTAGACGTAAGACGAAAAACGACATATACATTAACCCCAAATTTTATTTCATTAAAGTCTCTCAGTATACTCAATTTCAGCCATTCTGTTCCAATTTATCTCCAGAGTAGAAGGCCTGCCGTATCAATCATATTGGATTCGAAAACGTCGTATTTCTAATATAATACCCAAGGCTTATGTGGACACAACCATACGAGTAGGCATAAAATTTGACCCAAAGTCATTTTTTTTTTATTAATGTTATTAAACTTTTCACTTTAAATATTCTTTTGAATTGTCATGTAATTGAGTATTCTGAGAGAAATCATTTGATGAAATAAAATTTGAGCCAGAATGAGTTTCAATTGATATCAATTTTTATTAAACTTTTACTCGAATTTTTTTTAAATGTCTTGAGTATATACAAAGATAAATCATTTCATGAAATAAAGTTTAGGGCGAACATCCTCTTCGGACATCATTGTTGCCAAACCCTTTAAATGTTATTTTACATCAGTAGGATACTATTTTTCGAAAAGTAACAATTGCCCAAAAATACAGACTTAATTGCAAATTTTCCAACCCAATCTTCCACAGTACTATTCAGCCCCGACCACGGACACTGCTTTTTTATTATTTTCCCCGAAGTTAAAACCAGAACATCGTGCGAAAAAAAATCCGTGTGCACGCCGTATTTATACATATTAGTTATTCATTTAAAATTGACACACATCGTGTGCGTACCGATTGTACGCAACCCCAGCATAGCAACTTATTAACATACAGAGTGTTTTCCTGGCGAGGGTGTTCAGGAACAAATCTGGATCGAAATTAATACATATTTATTTTTTCAAAAGCGAGTTTGCTCCTTAACAAACCAACATAAAAACACTCTACCCCTGGCGGTCTTTTCATTAGAAATGCCGTATTTACACTTAATGTGTTGTAAATGTAGTAACAACTTGAATCTGAAGGCTTTGTCAGAAACGCAAAACCCAGATTCAAATTGCAAAATGGCAACGTTTCGTGCGAGTATATATTGCGCAGTCTCGACGCCTCTAAACTGTCTATCTCCCTAACTGTTTTGCGCACGCGACGGACTATATTATCCGCATGCAACCGCCCTGAAAAGGAATATCTCTGAAGGTATTGAACCGCAATGACCGCCATAAGAGAGGGGACCTAGTCACTTGGTAGCGGACTGTTTTTTCATGAAGTAAGACCGGCTACCAGGAAAATGCATGCTTTACCTTACTACGGGAGAGAAAATGTTTTAAAAAACTTTGCCACCATAATTGTCTTATTCTCGCCAATCCAAACGACCAACATGATTTCCACCAAGTCTTCTTACGGGTACCATTTGCACCCTCTAAGCTATGGGTACCATTTGTACCCCCTAAACCCAAGACAAACGATGCCAGTTTTTTGAAAAAGGTTTACATAAGGAAAGTGACAAATTTCTTTTTTACTAACGAGCGATAAGATATTGGGCTATTCCAATTATTATCTGCACCCCCCCCCCCCTGTTCAGGAACCTTGGAATTTCCAGGGGAGAGGGTGCACTAACTTTCAAATTTTCAGGCGAGGGGAACATTAACCTTGGAATTTCCAGGGGAGGGGGTGCATTAACCCTGGAATTTCCAGGGAAGGGGACTTCAGGCTCTGGAATTCCAGGGGAGGACTAATTCTCACATGGAATTTCCAGAGGGAGGAGTAAATTTAATGGATGGAAATTCCATGGGAGGACATATATATTAGACGGAAATTTCCAGGAGTAAATGTCCATGATGGAAATTCCATAGGGAGGGGTAATTTACACATGGAAATTCCATGGACACGGCCAAATTTTGAATGGAAATTCCATGGGGAAGGCCTAATTTAAAACGGAAATTCCATGGGCAAGGGTAATTTTTACAAGGAAATTCCATGGGAGGGGGTTAAATTTTACATGAAAATTTGCGGAAATTCCAGGGGAGTACCGACGACAAAGAATCAAACAGCAATTTCCAATCGTCGTTCAAAACTCTGGCAAAGCTTTTCTTGTACACATCCTGCCTCATGACCCTGTCTAAACTGTTGCGTTGCTGCATTTGTAATGCGTTTGCACCAAGACAGTATATTTACACAGAGGGAAACAATGGTAACATAAACGAATCATTAGAATGTTCTCTCTTTTCAGATCCTTTTTCAAATTCAGAAGCTGATGAATTTCGAAAGTACAGTTTTTGCAAAGAAAATCATCGTTATAAAACTTTCGTTCAGGCTATCAATAGATCGAATGTGTAAATATACTGAACATTTAGACCGCCAGGATTTATGCCGGATTTCATTGTAGCCAGAACAACAAAACAAACAATGGCCTGGGTACAAGTATCTACAGCCTGTTCGCAGGCAAACAAGAAAGAACAGTACCTGAAAGTAGACATTTCTGTGACCTTTGTATATCCATCAACTGAATATCCATTACGGGGCCATATTTATCCACCACAGTCTCTTTGTATCCATTTAGTAGTCACAATTCATCAGCATGTTCAGTAATGATCTGTAAAACAAAGCAAAAAATCAATAATTAATTCAGATATAAAAATTAAACCTGATGCATGCTCTACTTGAGTATTTTACTGTCCAACGTCAGACAATTTTACGCTTCATAATCAGAATGCCCATGTGTCTAGTTACCCATTAACTGCCAGTGTGCCCCCTGCTTAATAAAATTGTCTGACATTAGACAGAGTTAAATAATATAAGTAGGTAAATTAGGGTGCAAATCAATTTAATGGCTAAATGTGCTGTTTACATGATCCCAGTTTGTCAGGACAGGATGAAAGGTGGGACGATTTTCATGCACTGAAATAAGTCACTAGGCTTGAAGCATAGCTAAGATGATTATTGCTGCTTGATCCAACCACCTTTCGTTACAATTATAACTATAAGTCTACAACTAGAAATCAAAACAATTACTTTCAAATGATGATAAAAACATGAATTGGAATATTTTGTAAAATTGAAAGGTGACACAGGATATTTTTGGAAAATTCTTAAATTGCACAAGCCTATGATTGGTTGATTAGAATCATGTTTTTTTTAAAAAATTTTATCAGTTGGATAATGTACAAATAGGTATGCATTAGTAGTTTTTATACATAACGTAAATAGACATAGATTAGCAAGACTTTTTATTATATGGATATGGGTATTGTGAACTAAAACATTCGTATTAATCATACGCCACTACATCCAGGAGTTGAGTGGCATATTTTCCGTATGTACATAACATTTCCCGCCTTTGTCATTGTTGTTTTGAAAATACAAATGGTCTTTGGTTCGTAATCTTCGTATTTAAAACGAAATTAACGTTGGAAATAAAACGAAAACATTTAAAAGACATCTTGAGATAAGTAAAATTTATTCTAGTTTTATGTTTGCACTATAATTTTAAAAAAATAACGCTTCTTTCGCGTGCTTATTTACATGTCGTCTTTGTGTGTATTTTTGTCACACTGAGTAAGTCCATATAATAAACAGAACTTAAATGGTTGCGGGAAGATATGGATTTATGTTCAGGCACGGATTTTCTGGGGGGGGCACCCCCCCCAGAAATGATTTGCACCCCCCCCCCAAAGGCATTTGGCATCCCCGCAAATTACATATATTTTGATTTGATAGTTTCATATTTGATTATTCTTGCTACTAAATTTGTAAAATTACCAATATTATGGTCTCAGATCTCGCCATGCAGGCCTAGAACACAAATTTTGTTAATCAGAACCCCCCCCCCCCCAGATATTTATCCACCCCCCTCGAACGAAAATACGAAAATCCGTCTCTGTTTATGTTCTTGTGTCAAAAACAATATCTCACTCATTCACCTGTGCTCACTTGTGAGATATTGTTTTTGCCACTTCAATATAAAATCCATATCTCTTCGCAACCGTCTAATATCCTATATATATTTAATTAATGAATGATATGTAAATAAATAGAATATATAACATTTTTATATCCAAATATTGTAAACACATTGTAAATAAATTAGCACTAATAAACCATTACCATAAAAACATGAATTGGAATATTTTGGTCAAATCGAAAGCGGGGAACACAGGATATTTTTGAAAAATTCTAAAATTGCCCAAGCCTACTCCAAACTTTCTGAAAATTGTCCAAAGGAACCACAGGTAACCGTACCTGGGGTGTAAAAAAATACCTGTGGTTCCGGTGCCATATCGCAAAAAAAATTTTAGGGTCGGTAAGTCGGAATTTTTTTAAAAATATTTTTCCAATAATTAGTGTGACAACAGACACCATTTTGGCAGCAACCACCTGGACAAAATAGGGTGGGTCGGGAACCGGAACCACAGGTATTTATTTACGCCTAGGCTAATCAAAGGGAGAACCACAGGATATTTTTGAAAAATTCTAAAAGTGAGACCACTTAAAAACTGACCTTTCAAGTACTTCCTCTGCAAATCCAACTGAATAACACATGTAAACATGACAGCATAACCTCAGAGAAATTTTTCCAAGGATACATTCAATTGCCTTGTACACATTGTTGGTGTAGTTTCATTGTCAAGCCAGGTAGTTGAATTGCTGTTCTCTAAGATAAATAGGATTAACTCATTAAGCTGCAAAGGAACTCAAATGTCTGATATCAGATCATTTTACTCTTCAAGAGAAAGTCTTGTACCTCGGATGGTCCCATGCAACATGCTTACAACTTGAGTTGCACTGTGCAAATCAAGCACACAACCTCCCTACGTTGTCGCAAGTGAGTGTAAATCAGTCTGGAGGTGGTTCCCCACCATGGTTTTATCCCCCCGGGGGTTATGTTCTTCATATATATATATATGTACATGTAGTATCATGTGTAACTCAAGGAACTTCAAAATACAAACAGGCATGGCACTGTGTGAAAATATTTTTTCAAACAAATCTATGAACTTTGTTTTGGTTAACCCTTTAAGTTGCATTGCACCCCGACGCACCCTACTTTAGTATTTTACTCTGTCTAACGCCACATGATTTTACTTGTCAAGTGGAGAGTGCTGCCACTCGATGGGTGAAAAGCATAAAAAGAGTTCTAAAATCCACAACAATACTTCATGGGCACGAGCCGTGCAATGTTTTAGAAAACAATAATCTAAATCTTGACGTTTTTGACAGCCATATGGTTTGTGCAACAATTTTGTCAAAAATAGGATGCTGGATGGTATATTATCAGCAACATAAGCTTTAGTATTATTAGGGACCACTCATTATTTATTGTACAGGGGGGATTGAGGAGAAACTGGGGGGCCTTTATTTTTTTTTAATGTAACAAAACAACTTAACAACAAATAACAGTGTTTATAGACATTTAACATTCATAAATGGAAGCCAAATAAAAAGTCTCTTATGTTCATGTAAATAGACAATTCCCATTATAGACTAATTTTAGAACTAGGCAAAGGGATGCAAATCAAGGCATGAATTTGGGGAAAATAGTAGGGGAGGTGGAAAAAATTTTAGGGGAGGTGCAGCGGTCTAGCTCACAACCCCCATGTAAAGTTAGGGCTTATTGTACAACAGGTAAGCATGTAGTGTACATATATACCAGTATTAATGAATTATGACTGTATGACTCCAATCTCGATCACCCTTCATTACAATTGCTACAAAGTTTCTTTCAAAACATTGCATTAAAAGGGTACTTGACACAGAGATGAATGGCTATCACTGTTTCAATTTTACAGAGAAAACTTTCTTACGTCATGAAGTGTAGATCCTAAGCAACCATCACATTTTCACTTTGTTCCATCGTTGAAACTTTCCCAAGGGGAGGTGCAAAAATTCTCAGGGGAGGTGCGCACCTCTCCACACCTCCCCTCAAAATCTGGCCTTGATGCAAATAAATCACCATAGCTACAGAAAATATAGCCTTGCAAATTTTGTATACTTTTGTATTGCATGTAAAAATTGCAATGTAAAAGTATACAAAATTTGCAAGACTATATTTTCTACATTTTACAACATTTCGCAACCAAACTTTGCAATTTTATTAATTTTAGTATACCCTTCCTGGGAATATACTTTTTTGCTAAGGATAAAAAAAGTCTATAATGGGAATTGTCTATTGGTCCCCATTATCTATTTTTGTTTCTCTAAATAAAGAGCTAGAGTTTTTGTTTCTCTAAATAAAGATACAAAGATAGAGTGGGGCGGGACCAAAATTAATAAAAAGCAGGGGGGGGGCTTTGAAAATTTTACTTGTCTTAAGAGGGAGGCAACGAGAAATATTATAATTGTAGAGTTTCTCCTCAGTCTCCCCCTGTACAATAAATTATGAGCAGTCCCTTAGTGATGAATTAAGTCATTTCATCAGCAATGACATATTGAAATTTTCTTAGCCCAATCATCACTTTACAAAGGATGACTGTATCCCGAGTAGGGTTGGACGATATTAAAAAATCTTCTCATGCTTATTGTCAAGGAAATTATCACGATATTCGATAATATCGCGATAAATGCAATAAAAACAATGGCCACATTTTTCAATTTTAATTATATCAAAGCATAGTAAGCTTATATATAATCTTGTTAAAAACAAGTAAAACAACAAATCAAAGTAATATGAAGGCTTTCTCTAGTCTAATATTTACTGCTCATAAACCAGAATTGAGAATTGTCTATACTGTGTCTCCCCTGGCACAAATGCTGTGTATTTCATTGCAATTTCATTGTTCAGCGGATTGATACATAAATATTAGCTTTTGAATCGTATTAAGGTGGCTCCCTAGGGTTTTATTTCCAGGGTTACATTCTTCGTATATATGTAAACTAAAATACAAACAAACTGTAACGTTGTGTTTTATATGGAACTCTTTTTTGAAACAAAAGTGTCAACTTTGCTTTAGTTGAAAGCATAAAAGAATTCTAAAAGCCCAAACAACACTTGGATGTGATGTTTCAAAAGAAGATAATGTAAACTTTTTTTCAAGCGGTATTCTGGATGTTTTTTGAACCGCCGTACGCGAGGTTCGATCGCAAACGTTGGGATATGATATAAAGTTTCCTCAAGAATTTGCAGTGTTTTCTCCACAATCTAGCAGCACTTATGACAATAAAGATGACTTAAATAATGAGCCCTCTACGGGTGAAATGAGCAGAGCCGAAACTCCAAACATACCACTATAAAAACTGAAATTTGAACGGGCATTTTGCAAAAACATCCAACGATAGTACTATAAACTCGCACGGGACGAATTTTGACAAACATTTTTTTCAAATACCAAGAAGTCATAACCAGTAATTACTTAAATATCTTTGCAATTTTTACATGTATAATCCACACTTAGTTGACCAGTAACCGACACACTAGCCTACTTTCTCTGAGAGCCGCTACGCAGGCTACCAACACAGTTATAAACATTATATCAATTCAAACATATTAATTTATATTTTGTGATTTCAAAAAAGTCATGCCTTGTTGTTTTATGCAGAATGCATGTACACGTCAATTGGGGTAAATTGTTCACGTAAAAATTGCCAAAATTAAACACAAATTTTTCTCTGGTTTCCTTCAGTAAAATTTTTTTTAAACTTTGCACATTTTTTGTCGGCACAACAACTGCAATATCCTTTTTTCTTAAAATTAAATCAAAGGAAAAATTTTAAATATTGATTTTTGACGTTTTTTAAATTTTCTAAGAAATGTATCGATTTAATTTTTTTCAATTGAGGGGAAAAAATTATTATACAAGTATTATCTTTTATTAAAGTATTAGAAAATTTCAAAGTATTAAAAAATTTTAAAATGACCTGAAAGACATATTTTGAACTTTATTCTAAGCATGCTGTTGCCATGGCAACATATTTTTAACACAAAAGTAGCAATTTGCAATGTTCAGGAGAACATTGTCAATGTGTCCAATAAATTTCGTTTTCATGCCATGTAAAGTAAAGAAACAGGAGTCTCCTGAATACTTTTGTGTAGTAAATTAAAAAACCCTAGAGAGCCACCTTAAATTCGTATTACATTCAGGAAATAATTTTAATTCTTTTAAAAACTATATTTTCTAGGAATTGAAAGAATTTTTTAGGATTTTATAAAAGATATATACACATGCGAAGCAATATAATGATAGTCATCGAGCATGACGATAATTTCAATATATCGTCGCTCAAGTTTCTACCTTCAACATGATAATCGCGAATGAAAATATCGCGAATGAAAATATCGCGATAAGTCAAAATATCGAAATATCACCCAACCCTAAACCCGGGTGTCCCAAAAATTGCAATGTTTGATTTAATTAAATAAATGTAACATAACGTCCCAGAACAAAATGTCGAATGCTAAAGGCCATGTTACACGGTGTAATTTTTCTTGCAACTTGCAATGCAATTCTACTCTTGAGAGATGTTAATTAGTAAAATCTGTGAAGAATTTTCGATATGTTGAGAAAACATCAGCGGAGTGTAGTGAAAACTTGTATTTGGTAATTTTACATCTCTCAAGAGTAGAATTGCCTTGCAAGTTGGAAGAAAAATTGCACCATGTAACATGGCCGCAACTGACTTGCTATAGTCAAATTTGACTAACTTGCTAAAATATCAACATTTCACATCAAATTGATAGAAACAGAACATACCTTAATGTCTTTAGCTTCGGATGTTATGCTTGATCTTTAATGTACTTCTTTTCACAAAAAGGCAAGGACTTCAAGTAAACTACACCAGGACGGCGAAATAAAAGCTACAACACACCCTAAATTTAAAAAGATAAATTTGAATACAATTTACTCTGGAATGCTATTTCTCTTTTAGCATAAAAATACAGACTTCTGATTGGTTGTGGGTATTTACAAAAGAATCTCCCTGATTGGTCAATAGATTGAATGCAGCAAACAAAATTATTTTCCCAAATGTATAATTTCTATTTCAATAATTCCCTAAGGAAATTTAAATCTTATCGGCATACAAAATATTATTCAGAATTTATAATTCCCATGCCGCATTGGCATTTGTAAAAAGCAAAGGTCCACAGGAAACCTAGGAGGAAAGTGCCTCAAAATCTTCAAAATGTTCTGAAAATTGTCAAGAAACATTTCTCTCATCATCAAAACAATTAGCTTAGACCAGTAAAAATGTTTTAAATTTTCCCAAAATTCATCAAGTGCCCCAAAATCTTACAAACTTTCTGAAAATTGTCAAGAAACATTTCTCTCATCAAAACAATTACTTCCAGTCAATAAAAACATGTTTTAAAAATTTGTATAATAAAATGCAAAGGGCCACAGCAATTACCCTAGGCGGCTTGGGGGGAGCACCCAGGGTGCATTCCATGTAAACTATATACGCCATTAGTATGAATTTTGCATATGAAATGAGCTTTCGCACATTCTGATTGGCTAACAGACTAGTAAATGCTTTTCAAAAATAATATTTCGGCAAATTTGTTTTCAAAATATTGAAAAAATCGTCCCCAGAAAACAAAAGAAGTACAAAATGTTGTATTTATCTTGAAAATGTTGTATTCATCTTGAAAGGTAGTATTCCTTATTATTTTACTGTGTCAAACATATTCACAGACAATATAAAACTTATTTAAAACTCTGAAACATTTACTTAGCAAAAACAAATAACAAAAACTCTCCCGACTAATGGGAAACACCTTGCCATGATATGCTTTTAAATCCATTTTTTTATCCTACAGATTTCTCAATTTGTACGATACTATTTCTTTTAATATGTCATGTTTTCATTGTGTTGTATGTTGTTCTGACCACTGCATTGTGTTTTCGAAACGTGTTTAAAAGTGTTATTAAAACTTTATTTCAAACGATATAGTTTTACATTTTATTTTACCAAATTTCTCAGCCATTTCTAAACAGAAACTATGTTTTAATTCTATAAAGTCTGTTGAAAACGTTATTCTGTTATTGTGCTTGTATTCTAAGCAGAAATCAAGGAAAACAACTTTGTAATAAAGTAACAAAAAAGCCATTTTGAAAGTATATGCACACAAGAAATACTGCAACACTATAATTAAGCCGGTTTTCCACATCGCCCGTATCATACTGAAACATACTGGTGAGCATGTGCAGATTGAAAAGAGGTTTATAAACCATTTACTTCCGGGTGGATTTGCATATCAAAATAAAAAGTTTGTTGCAAGTCAACTTTTTTGGCATACTTTGGAAGTACTAACCAATCAACATTCAAGAAATTCAAGAACTTTTTCATATGTGTTGGTATGCTTGAAATGGAAAACCGGCTTTAGTCACAATTATAGGCCGAAAAAAGTTTTATTTCTGAATTTTAATTGAGCTGATACTTGGATATATTGTTTTATTCAGTAAAAATTTATACTAAAACAATTATTCGCCCCAGGCTCAGTGCCTCGACTTTGTCTCGATGAATATTTATCATTTATAGACCCGGAGCGAGAGGGATTCGGCGGAATATTACCCATTTCCCGAGGAAATATCATCACTGTCACAGAGGGTAATATTTCTCCAAATCCCTGAGCGGAGGGTCTATAAACAATATGTATATATGTTATCATGTATATCATCTTCAACACTCGAAATAAATCTGGTATTTCTGCGCACCATGAATATATTATTCTCTATATCTCACGCTGCATTGCAAAATCATGAATTTGAGTGAAATACTGTAAAAAATCACATTGTCACGTGGTACAAATTTTTTTCATTGGGCAATTTGAATTTGAGGTATAATATTCACAGGTAATCACTTTCCCTTAGGGGAATAATTGTTTTAAATATTTATTTAACTATAGATAGTATTGTAATTTGCCAAACTAATGCCAAAGATCTTCAGCGTATTGCACTTAAAATGCACCCTGGGGCAGCACAAGAAATGTTCTCTCATCAAAATAATCACATTCAATTGACCATTTGCGTAAGACTAAATTTTGATCTAGACAATACAATAGCCCGATACGCTTTGAGGCTGTCAATTTCCCGTTTGTAATCTAAAATGACTGAAAATTGCAAACTTCGCAAGGCTATATTATCCACATTTTACAAAATTTCGCAACGAAACTTTGGAATATTACCAGGGCTCGAAACTTGCGGTATCCCGATATCCACGGGATATCAGATTTTAAATTTTGGATACTGGGTATCATAAGCTCGGTATCCCAACTGGATACTGGATTTTGGCAGAATATTTAAAAAAAAACATTTCACAAAAGGCCTGGTTAAGTTGCAAGGTAAAATTTTGCCTTGCTTAGATACTGGAAATAGAATATCTAGTATCCAAATCTGGGATACTATATTTCAAGGATGGATACTAGATATGATGCTGGTATCCACTTGGATACTGACAAAAATTTCAATTTTCGAGCCCTGATATTACTAATTTTGTGATGCTCTTTCAAGCTGTGATGAAATATATGTCTAGTTGTTGAGATCAAAATTTTGTCTATTACGCAAATGGTCAATTGATAAAAAACAGTTTTGAAAAATTTGGATCAAATGCAAAGAGAGACCGCAGGCAAAAATCAAGATCTAGGCTGAGCACTGAGGAGGTGGACCACAGGAAATTTTCAAAAAATTCAGAGTTAGAATGTTTAGAAGATTGGTATCAGATCATTTCCCACCCAAAGGCATAAAATAAAATACCTGTGGTTCCGGTTTCATATCGCGAAAAATTTAGGTCGGTAGGTCGGAAAATTTTTTTTCATGTTTTTTTCAATAATAAGTGTGACAACAGACGCCATTTTGGCAGCAGCCCGCAACCACCCGGAGAAAATAAGCTTGCATGGTCAAATCACGTTGAAAAAATAATAGGGTTGACAGAAAAAAATAGGGTCGGTCAGGAACCAGAACCACATGTATTTTTTACACCAAAGTAGTTTCTTTCGCCCCCAAGTCGTTTCGCCCCCAATAGGCAATTGGTTTGAATTTCAAACCAAGCCCAAAAATTTTCTAAACATTCTGAAAATTGTTGAGAAACATTTCTCTCGTCAAAACAATATTAAACTTTCGACCAATAAAAAGCAACAATTGAAGGACAATTTTCAAATCATTCTTGTATATAATAGTATACAATAATATACTTAATATTAAAACACTAATTAAAACTGACCTTCCATGTGCTTGAGTGCTTCATCTGCAAATCCAACTGAACTTTAATATTTCACACATCCAAAGATGACAATACGTTGGACTTGATTGGCTTGTACACATTGGTATTTGGTTTTTTCGTCATATAGTTGCAATTGCTGTTGCTTGTAATTTTTTTATAAACCAGTACAGGCTCAGGGCGCTCAGCGATGTAGCGAAATTTCGGGCCGTCTTTCACAACAAATAACATCACAATAGCTGCACGTCTTTTTCTCTTTACTACAGAATTGTTTTCCCTGTCCATTGAGTTCTAATTTCAAAAACTAACCAGTCGTTATAACGTAAAATAAGCGGGTATTTGTGAACAAAAATGCCCTTTGATGAAACGAAGTAACCAGCGCCATCTTGTCTTCTCCAAAACTTACAAATTTTCCCGCCAAAAACTCCCCCGAAGTCCCGTATGTACCTGACGTCACAAGGTCATGGACGGGAGGACTACCATATTTGGTAGTAAAACTAAATCCAATATAATTTTAATCTCTTTCCTTCGCTATTGTTGCTTTCCGCATATTGTTTGACCCAACCACGACTGTAACACAACAATCCAAAGATCGAGCAAACTCACTAAACATTTTGAAAAACAAAAATACAGTATTAAATAAGAATATCGCGACAATCCGAAGTTGTCTGAGCCACTGATAAAGCAATATCGTTACTTCATGTAACCAAGCTTGTTCTGGCTCGGTCAACATACACAGCCGCTCCTTGCGTTATCAACAATATAGTATTGTAATTATCAACAGTTATTAGCAATAAGTTACTGGGTTGTAACCCTAACCCCCACCCTAACCTCTAACCTCCACCCCCTAACCCTAACCCTAAAGTAAAGCTGCTGGGTTAATTTAATGGTCAATTTGATATTTGTTGGAGTGAAATGTGAAATACTGAAAGGGGGGCTTTGAAAAATTACAGAGAGACGAAAGATGGGGGGGCTTTGAAAAGATTTACCAGTTTGAAAACAGTTTTAAAAATGTAACAAAACAACTTAACAACAAATAACAATGTTTATAGACTTTAATATTCATAAATGGAAGTCAAACAAAAAGTCTCTTATGTTCGTAATGGTATAGACTAATTTTAGATCAAGGCCAGATTTTGGTGAAAATAGTGGGGGAGGTGGAAAAAATTTTAGGGGAGGTGCAGCGGTCTAGCTCACAACCCCCATGGAAAGTTAGGGCTTATTGTACAACAGGCCAATATCAACAAGGCGAGGTATGCATGTAGTGTACATATATACCAGTATTAATGAATTACGACTGTATGACTCCAATCTCGATCACCCTTCATTACAATTGCCATAAAGTTTCTTTCAAAACATTGCATTAAAAGGGTACTTGACACTGAGATGAATAGTCTGTGTACAGACTCAGAGGAGGTACGACAAGCAATTAGCGAGTTGTCACGTGAGCTCTGCGACCATTTGTCACTAATGCTGTACAGTGATACGTCACTGTACAGCATAGATATAATAGATATAATAGATATAATATTGACTATAAAATATAGATTTATAGATATAATATTGTGCACTTCAGCACTTTAATGCTTTCTAATTTTATTATCCAATCAGGTGCGTTACTTTAAATAAAACTTATATTATGTAAACAAGGTCAATAGACAATAGACAAGGTCAAGCAAAACAATACAACGAAAT
>CACRXK020003719.1:9346-19549 GCA_902702795.2 Paramuricea clavata | reverse complement strand
ATACAACGAAATCGAAATGTAAACTCGCAAAAAAATATGCCAGATTTGTAAATTCTACCAAATTTATTGATCCCAAAAAATTAAATGCTCTTTTGTGTGGTAATATCTTTCCTAACAGCACCCAGAAACTTTATTTAATCGGTAAAACCGGTATACTCGTCTCGTAATTAGCTAAGCAAATTTATGCAAGTATAATTTTGAAACGAACCAATGAAAAACTGCCGATCATATTTCGTCGGTAGCTGTACGGCATTATTAGCGTCGAATGACAGCAGACTGTAATCCTGCGCGGGAGCGGGATGCAGTCTGCGAGCAGACTATGAGACGAATGGCTATCACTGTTTCAATTTTCCAAAGAAAACTTTCTTACGTCACAAGTGTAGATCCTAAGCAACCATCACATTTTCACTTTGTTCCATCATTGAAACTTTCCCAAGGGGAAGTGCATGACCTTTCAGGAGGTGCAAAAACTCTCAGGGGAAATGCAAAACGATCTCAGGGGAGGGTGCGCATCTCTCCACACAACTCCACTCAAAATCCGGCCTTGATGCAAATAAGTCACCATAGCTACGGAAAATATAGCCTTGCAAAGTTTGCAAATTTTGTATACTTTTGTATTGCATGCGAAAATTGCAATGCAAAAGTATACAAAATTTGCAAACTTTGGAAGGCTATATTTTCTACATTTTACAACATTGCACAACCAAACTTTGCAATTTTATTAATGTTCGTTGTTGGGAGCCTACGGCAACTTATTCACCTTAACCTTTTTTCTCTAGCTTGTGTAATTAATATACGACACAAAAGCACTTCATTAGGACTTGAACACTAGATGGTGCATTACACAAACCTGTTGCCTTTACCACTAGACCATTTGCTCGTTGTTTGAAGCATAACGCAACTTATTCATCTTGTTTTTTCTCTAGCTTGTAGTATTAAAATTCAACCATTTTTGAATCACAAAATGGCGTCGGTAGGATTTGAACCACAATGTTACATTACACAACATGGAGTCTTTACCACTATACCACTTGCTCGTTGTTGGAAGCCTAACGCAACATATCCACTTTAACCTTTTTTCGCTAGCTTGTGTAATTAATAATCTACGCATTTCAAGTCAGAAAATGATATATGTACGACTTGAACCACAATTGTACAGAACACAACGTCGTCCTTTCCGCTAAAAAATCTGCTAAAAATGGACTAAAAGTTAAGGCTACATATAGCCTTACTTTTTTTGCCATTTTTTGCCTCTTTTTCAAAAATTGAAAAATCGGCTAAAAATGGACGAACATTTAAGCCTATAACCTTACTTTTTTGCCTCTTTTTCAAAAATTGAAAAATCTGCTAAAAATGGACGAAAAGTTAAGGCTATAGCCTTACTTTTTTGCCATTTTTTGCCTCTTTTTCATAAATTGAAAAATCTGCTAAAAATGGACGAAAAGTTAAGGCTATATATAGCTTTACTTTTTTTACTTTTTTTCTTTCTCTCTTTCAAAAATTGAAAAATCTGCTAAAAATGGACGAAAAGTTAAGGCTACAGCCTTAACTTTTTGCCATTTTTTGCCTCTTTTTCAAAAATTGAAAAACTGCTAAAATGGACGAAAAGTTAAGGAGCCTTACTTTTTTGCCTCTTTTTCAAAAATTGAAAAATCTGCTAAATATGTACTAAAAGTTAAGGCTTTTTATTACTTTTTTTTCCATTTTTTGCCTCTTTTTCAAAAATTGAAAAATCGGCTAAAAATGGACGAAAAGTTAAGGCTATAGCCTTACTTTTTTCCATTTTTTGCATCTTTTTTTCATAAATTGAAAAATCTGATAAAAATGGACGAATTTATTAATTAAATATATAGCTTTACTTTTTTCCTTTTTTTCCCTCGAAAAATCGGTTAAAATGGACGAAACGTTAAGGCTATACCCTTACTTTTTTTGCCATTTTTTCCCTCTTTTTCAAAAATTGAAAAATCGGTTAAAAATGGACGAAACGTTAAGGCTATATATAGCCTTACTTTTTGCCTCTTTCAAAAATTGAAAAATCTGCTAAAAATGGACGAAAAGTTAAGGCTAACTTGATTATTTAATGTTACTTTTTTTGCCTTTCTTGCCCCTTTTTGAAAAATGAAAAAGTGTCAAAAAATGGAGGAAAAGTTAATGGGTTAGTCTTAACTTTTTGTCCATTTTAGCCTTTTTAAAAAATGAAAAAAGGGCACAATATGGACGAAAATTTAAGGCTTTTTTCGTTAGCGCTTTTTTCAAAAATTAAAAAAGACTAAAAATGAAGGAAAAGTTAAATGGGTTATCCTTACTTTTCATACATAAAAGTATTACTCATCGGGGATTGGTTGATTTCAATGTGGTTAATCCCAAACAACAGTGCAAAAATCTGTAATTACAGTGTACTTTTCTGTTATCACCATGAATCAATCAAAATTGAGCTAAGTTGTGGCGGTAAATATTTAAAAATATTCTTTTTTCAAAACAAACATGGCCGCATTTAGTGGTGCGGAAAGATTCGATTCCACACTTGGTCAAGTTCAAGTTTGATTGTCTCGAATACTTTTATGTAAATTGTAGCATGGTTTCTCGTGAAATTTGGATAAAGGCCGATAAACATGCGCTCGTGAGTTTTACAAAGACCTTAAATAGCACTCGTCTTTCAGACTCGTGTTATTTTCACTAGTGCATGGTATATCCAAATTGCGCTCAAAACCATACTCTTATCTGTACATATTGCAAGTTTTGCAAACTCGTTGACTATTGAAGCTCGCCTTCGAAAAAAACACGCATGCCTATAAGTAAACATCGAAGTGTGAAGTGTCAAATTTCGACTTGTGTTTGATGAAATCACGGTTGCCACATCGCGCGCGTATGAAGAAAATTCACTGTGAAATTCACCAAGACGCGCGCGATAATTGCCAGTGTTCTGAACAGTTCACGCGATGAAGCTACCAAGAGGACTTAATTCACTGAATAAATACTTAATAACCACAGTTTCGGTGTGTGTAATAATCACGACATTCCTTGTGACACGGAACAAACAATTATCCCTGCCTGGCCATCCATCAAGTCAACAAAATATTGGTAAGTCATTCAATATTAAGATTCACATTATAATGATATATTTGTAGAAGAATACTGCTGTTCGCATTCATTGTTTAAATGAATTCTAGGTTAATGGTATTTGAGTTCGGAATGTTAAGAATTAGAATTATTCTAACCTAATAATCCTTTTTTTCGTGAGGATCGAAACAGTAGGTAAAACCTAGTGAGACTATCGAGCTTAAAATATAGATAGTAAATTATACGACCTATTGACCTTATATGAATCTTACGCTGTTTGCGCTGAATTATTCCCAATGATATTATTTCTGTGTTGGTGTTGTGTACTGCTGTTCGCATTCATTGTTTAAATGAATGGCCATCACAAACATCATTATTCCCAATACCTTGATAGAGTTTGGGCACTGCGCTATCCGAGTCGAGAGCATGTTGACATGTTATGTTATATATCTTGCAACCTAGTTATAGCAGCATATTTAATTATATATTATCCATTTTACCATTTCTACACTACATTGTAATTATCGTCAATATTTGATGAGGAAATCTCGAGAAAGATAATGATCGTGAATGAAGGAGATTGAGCTTCTCTACCGGATACAAAATCCCACTGAAGAATAAGACGCGAGACGGACTATTAAAATCACACCATTTCCGTTCAGCGCTTTGTTGCAATGACGTGGCACGTTTACAGCTTTTAACACGAAGTTAAGAAGCTATTCTTGAAGACCATGCCAAGTCTGTGCTGCGCATCAGTTCTGCCTGTGGTTCTGTTCGTAACAAAAGGGGACCCACAGATATAAACATTGCCCAAATTTTGCATCTTTCGAGCTTTTTTGAATTGAAACGTACTCTAGTTTAGTAGTTTATATTCATTTTTAAGAAGACAAGAACTCTCAGGAAGCGAGGTCATAACTTTATATTACCTAAAATTCGAACAGAGAGATATAAGAGATCTTTTATTAATAGATGTCTATTTCAGTTTATATAGAACATTATAGAACCTATTAGAACTTTTACCTAGCATATTTTAGCATATGGTATGTAGGATGCATAATTATTGTAAAGTTGCACGTATGATGTAACTGGTATTTTTATAATAAATACTTTACATACATACATACATACATACATACATACATACATACATACATACATTTACGAACCAGAAAAGTGTTAGATATTCAGTTAGTATGTCTTATTTTACAACTGATAGCAGTTCAAAATGTAAACAAAGGATTTGTTTACATTACGGACTTGGCATGGTGTTTAAATCTTAAATTAAAATTGATACTTCCTTTCTTATCTCAGCTGGTAGATTGTTAAAAATGAGTGCTCCTTGATATCTAAAACTTTTACGCCCAGCCTCAGTTCTCATACGGAGTAGATTCAACTGCGATCGGTTCCCACGAGTTGTTTGAATTGAAAAAATCTCTATTTGTAACAGATACTCTGACAGCTGTATATATAGTAAACTAGGGTGTGGGCATTAAAAGCAAATAGAACTACAGTAAATAGCACAAATTATATATCAAGCACAGTTATTACTCGCAGCGACTAGTGAGCTGTGAGCTTAAGGCCTTAAGCCAGTAAGGAATCGATTCTTACCATGAGTGGAAATGAGAGAAAGCAATACATTATATATTAAAGTAGCCAAGACGAGTGGTTAAAGGGCAATCACAGGTGACAGATCAGCCTAGTCCCAGTCGTTCTGAAGCAAGCGCGAAAAACGTGGATGTAGTACGAGACTGGGACCTAGGTGTGACGTCACCGCTAAAGGTACCCAGGCGTAAAACTTTAAATATATTAAAGCAGCGAATAGAGAGAGAGCCTGGGACTAGGCTGGTGACAGATATTAAACATGTGCGTCTCATTGACATACAGGTAAATTAATTATATAACACAAGTTTTTGCTATCAGATTTCATATCAAGTCTGTTTACTGCTACACAGCTGCCTCGTACCCAGGCGTCTCTTTGTAAAAAAACAGTGATACCCATATGACGTGTTTACATGAAGTATTGGAGTGGGGATGCCTACCTGAATACTTCGTGTAAGCGCCTGGGTACGAGGCAGGCTACACAGCCAGAAATCTCACAGGCCTGTCGCAAGCTGTTGATTTTACCGGCTTGCGGCAAGTTGTCAACAAGTCGCGCGACAGGTCTGTTGGTTTCGTCAGGCGGTATAACAGGCTTGCGGGAACAGGTCTGTCGCAAGCTGTTGACAACATAGCCGTAGCGACTTGTTGAAACAACCCGCTACAAACCTATTACTAACAAGAGATATATTGCAGCAAGTCTGTTGAAATCAACAGGTCTGTTCCAACTTGTTCCAACAGACCTGTCGCGAGTTGTTTTTGTCAAGTCTGCAGCAAGCTTGTTATCAGACCTGTCCACAACAAACAATTTTTGTCCTGTCACAACAAGTTTCAACAAGCCAACAAGTTTCAATCGGCCGTCGTTCGACCCACACAAACTGAGATATCCTCAGTTCGTCAGTTATTCAATCTATTTCATGGCTGAAGCAGACGGTGTACAGTTTCCAAACGCCCTATAACCAGCAAACCGATCAAGTTGATGATCAATGTCCACTGCAAGTTCTGCCTGAGCAAGGTGGCGTTGTAGCGTTGGTGGCACTCGCTCAACCAGCTCCGAACGAAAATTCGGCGGCCGAGCTAGGTACCCGGGGTCGACTGTTTGTAAACTTTAATAAAGCTTCTCTTGCCCTTTTGGACCAAAGTCATGTTTTCCTTTTGTTGTTCCGTGGGGATTCCCTTCGCCTGGCGATTGTAATACTATTTTGTTGGTTAGTGTGTAGTGTCGCGTAACGTCTGATCTTGTCATTTTTGTGTGCTGTAGTTAAAATCCGGGAACGCCCTGCTCTATCTGTCCACTCGAAAGCCGTATACTGGGTGGAGTTCGTTAGTTAAATCCTTCGTTGGCCCAGGGCGTTTTTTTAATCTTGCGTCTCCTTATACATACTCTATAGACATACAGCTCTTATTGTTTCTCCAGTCGTACTATGAAGATATCTCTTTAATACTTTATGCATGAACTGTCGCCGGGTATATATCTAATTACTTTATCTCTTAAATGCATGTATTGCGCCCTTTGTTTATATTAAGGATTACATTCATGATGTTTAACCCCGCTGTTTAACCCCGTGTATTGGGGTTAAACAGCGGGATTAAACATCATGAATGTAATCCTTAATATAAACAAAGGGCGCATAGTAGTAAATACATAAGTCAATACATAGTAGTAAATACATAAGTTTATACAAAGTAAATACTTTGACTTGCCATGTCCGTCCCGTGGTTCTATTTCACTTCGCTCGTGATTCACGGCTACCTACCCCACTTGTTTTGGAATATCTGCTAGTTGCGTTGTGTGTTTATAATCAATCTGGTATTTTGTACGTTTGTCGCCTGCCTAATTGGTGTTGAAGTACATTACGTTACGTTATATGATCCCTGTGCATCGAGCAGTTCGCGAGTTCGCTACTTAGACCCCAGTTACACGATACCGGATTCGTATCGGAGCGACAGCAATTTAAGTACTATTTAATTAAAGCACGCGTAGTCGTGTTTTATCAGATATAAAACGCGAGGCGCAGCCGAGCGTTTTATATTTGATAAAACACGACTACAAGTGCTTTAAATGGCTTAAAAACGACCCAACTTCTGATGAGTACATTAGCTAAGTAATTTTTAAAATAAACTTTGTCTAAACCGAGAAAATCAAAGCTAAAGTTTATGTAAATATGATTTTTATCACATATAAAGATACGACACACTTATGATTTTTCTTTGTGTTTTCCTCCTGAATTATTAGTGAGTATATTTAAAATGAATGTGTTTATCTTCTAAACATTTAAAAACTTCTACTTGGAGAAACATAGCAAATCTCCATATTGATTCATTGATTGTCACAACGATAACATGAGCCAGCAGTACTTAGAGTCAAAGTTTACTTGGCCTGTACTTCGTGTCAGAACCCCAAATTAACTAAAATCGTAGAATTAATTGTCAGATGGGGCGTGTTATACTTACAAACTATCTTAACTCACATCCTAGTCTCCGGTATAGTGGGCATACTGCATTTAAATTGGTAAAGCGAGGATGCCTTTTCCGCCTCAGAAGGAGAACTATTCCACAGCATTGCACCACTATACTTAAAACTTCGTTTTATAAAGATAGTTTGTTTTAGGTTTTGGAAGTGCTAGATCAGTATCATTACTTTCGAAGATTACATTCTCTATTAAGATCTTTAATTTTTATAAATTTTCTCTAAGACTTGGAGCGGACTGCTCATTAAGAATTTTGTACATCAAAACGCTCTTCAGCCTATGACGTCTTACATCGAGCTTAATTTTTTAGTCAGAATTTAATTGATCTTCAGTATCGTGAGAAGAGGCAAATATTTGTGTATCGTCTGCGTATAAACATGGAACTGTGGATTCAAGACAATTTGGTAGATCATTGATATACGATACTATATATAAAAACATTTTTAAGTATATTTTTTGGAATATAGGTATTAGTTATTTTGTACTTTTGTCGTTTATTATTTTTCTTCTTCTAAACATTTGACTGTAACCAAGGGTGGGGCGAACTACAATTTTCAAGTAGCCAGTAGTTTTTGACTACTTTTTTAAAACAGTAGCTGTAGTTATAGCCAGGGACGCCGGAACTGGGGGGGCAGGGGGGACGGCTGCCCCCCCTTGCCTTTTGCTAGGGGGGGCAGGGGGGGCAGAAGTGCCCTTTTAGTTATAAAAAAATATGTGATAAATCACATTTAGAACGATGGTTTTTGTACGAAAATTATGAGATTGAGACAATTTACAGTTTATATTTCACTTATGGTATGTCCGAAAAATATTTTTGACCCCTAAAATGTTACACTGACCGAAATTTTTTTGGCGACGGGGGGGGGAGGTCGCCGAAATTTTTTGATAAAAAAGATTTTGAAGTTTTGCTTTAGAGAAGTGCCCTTGCTGTGGGTCCGCCTCCCTTTGCCTTATGATCGTTCCGGCGTCCCTGGTTATAGCGAACTACATTTTGCCTAAAAGTAGCCAAGTAGTTGACTACTTTTCAAACAGTAAATCGTTATTCGCTACTTTTTAAAATTGTTAGCAACTTGATAGAATAGCATGATATTGAGACACCGGCGGTTTACTTAAAATCAATCCTCAATTGTCCATTGCACTCTTGAACACTGTGTCTGTAGTGTTTACAAAAATGTTGCTTTGTGTTTACTGTTGCTACTCGTAAGTCGATTTGTTATAGGTTACATTTCAGCCTGAGTTAGTAGATGCTCCAAATACAGTAAAGCTAAAAAATATAGCGTAGCGAAATAGTTCGCTACGTTTTTTAAGCAGTAGCTGTAGTCAGTAACGAACTACCTCTGTTCAAAAGTAGCAGTTGTTGTAGCTGACTACATATTTTTGAAGTAGCTGTAGTTATAGCGAACTACAAAAATTTTGTAGTGAACGCAATCTAGTAGACCTCTGGGCCTTACATTACTTATTTTACATAATTACTATTCTTGTAAATACTACTAGGCGAGAAATCAATTAAATAATAACAATCGGTTAATCAATAGTTATTTAAAAAGTTCTGGTTTGGTGTATTTGTAAAGACTTAAAAACCATCGGCATAGCATTTCTTTTTAATAGTGCCCACAATCAAGCAATGGTCGTCCATCCTTTGGCTTATTGACCTCCACAAAGAATTTCTGCCTTCTATTATCAGTTGTCTGATAATAGAGACACAGAATAGAGCATGTTTCAGAAATTGTACCTCAAGCACCATTGTCCCATCAACGCATATGTACAATTCTATCCATTTCATTAATTTAGAGCCCCAAGGCCAAGAGAACATTTCTGTGAAACTTAGCCCAGAAATACAATCAAGAATCGAGAAGCTCGCTCTGTTCATTGGCTATTCACGGAGCGGCCACACACTGATCGGCGCGCTACTGGATGCTCATCCACATATAGTCATCTCAAACGAGTTGGATATTTTTGAACGGTGGCGAGAATGGACGGATGAGGAGAGAACTCGAGAGAATTTAATGAATAAAATTTACGAGAATAGTTATATACAAACTCAAGATGTGGGTTATAGGTCCGCTACAAAGCGAAACGGTCGCACTTATGCTGTACCAAACCAATGGCAGGGGAAATATAAGGATTATATAAAAGTAAGTTTTCCACTGGAAATACGATCCCTATTAATAGACCTTTCCCCTTATGAGTGAAATTTTGATCTAGACAAGTCTGGACAAAAATTTCATCACAGCTTGAAAGAGCATCACAAAATTAGTAATATTCCGAAGTTTCGTTGCGAAATAGTTGTAAAATGCGGATAATATAGCCTTGTGAAGTTTGCCGTTTTTCAGTCATTTTGTATTACAAACGGGAAATTGATAATCAGATGATCAAACTGAAAAACGGCAAACTTCGCAAGGCTATATTATCCGCATTTTACAACATTTCGCAACGAAACACCTCGGAATATTACTAATTTTGTGATGCTCTTTCAAGCTGTGATGAAATTTTTGTCTAGATCAAAATTTAGTCTATTATGCAAACGGTCCATTGAAAATGTTTACAAAGTAAATTACAAATCACAAGGCAACATGTGACGACATTTCTACTTATTAACACGCGTTGAAATCAGATTTTGTTGCAAGTTGCAGCAATTTTGTTCTCGCGTAACTCCAGCTTTAGACATGCGTTGCGCCATCATCAAGCGACTTAAATTTGAATCGAAAATGAGAATAATTTCAATAATCAGACAATAGCTTTACATTGTACTTGCAAGTGATGAACCAGGTGGGAATCGTAATCGTAGTATAAAGATGCCCAGCATAACGTACGCAAAAGAGCCATATAGACAATAATATAATATAAAAATTTATTTAAGGTTACAGAACACCTTTGAGTGTTAATTTTGCCTAAAATTTTTTTATTGGTTTCCATGAAAGCATTATAGACTAGTTCTACTATCTGACCAAGTTTGAACGGAAAATGTTGAAAACTCGCAGAGTTATTTAGTAAAATACATTTCGCTGCAATAAGAAAAACATTGAAAATGTAATATTCAAATTCAATTTTCTCCCGAAAAATTTTACGGTAATTA
>CACRXK020003718.1:0-34894 GCA_902702795.2 Paramuricea clavata | reverse complement strand
TATTATTAAATTTAAGGAGGCTCCCTACAGTTCCGTGCGGGATGTTCGCGGGACAAGTACGTGAACTATCCCACGCAACTGCATGATCAAAACAAAACAAAAATTGACAATGGAAAAAAGCGTTGAATAATACTTCGTTTTGAGTGCCAAATCACTTGCGAGTCTATACAGTAATTCTACATATGATACGAATATCAGTAGACCAAAAAATAGCTACGAAACAATATTTTTTAATTTTTTTATACACTGTCAACTGACTCAACTGTATTAAAACATTTGCATAATTGCATACAAACGTTTAAAAAGTTGTTTACTTCTCAAGAAAACGTTCACGTTTTTCAGTAGTCGTGTTTCTACAAGATTAAAGTGATTATATGTAAACAGAAAAATATTTCTGCTTCATAGCCTAATTGTTCATTTTTAGCAAAAAGTACAAATTTTAACCAAACATGAAACAAAAAAAAAACACGTCCACCTGTTAATAGGCTGTTACAGCTCATAGATTGAGTAAACGGCAGGATTCAATTAGCTTCAACCTTGTTTTCATTGATTTAATCCTTCACAATAATCCTTGGCTGTCCATAGCACTCAAATAAATCGAAACAGTAAAAACAACATTGCGGCTCGCTTTTGCTGAATGAAAACTCGTTCTGCGCCCGCGTACAATCTTTTACTAGTCAGCGACGCTTTTCAATAGGGGAATTTCTGGAGTTACACGAGGCTATTTTCTAACTTTATTTGCATTTTACTCACTAGTTTCATCGGTGACCTATCTTCAAATTTTGACCACGAGTTTATTCTGCGGTAAATTTTATAAATTTCAAATTTTAAAAAAATCTGTAGTGTGGAAATTTCGCAATAAATTTTTCGCTTTTAAAAAAATCACACACTACAGAATTTTTTTAAACTTTCACCACAGCTGCAAAGCATCATTCCTTATTGATATATGAAATAAAATAGATAGATCACCGACATCGTTTTTGAGATAGCGGCACATTTATGGGTAAATTGGAAGGATTTATGCTGTCGTCATGTTGCCATGGGAACATTGACATCGTCGAAATCTAGTTCAAAATATTCCTTAGGTGACCAATATTGCCACCAAGTCGAAAAGAATTCGCGTTCTGCACGAATAAGCCTGTTTTACGGAATTATTGCTTAAACAAGAATAACTGTAGGGAGCCACCTTAAGCGAGCCAAAAGCATTTCGTTATTTGTATAGATCATGTACGCGTGATATTTGCAAAGGGGCGGCTCGTGGACACTTTTTTGTTCTTACCACATATGACGTCATACTGTTATCTATAACTGAACAGACAACGGGAAAAAGTGATCTATTTGTTAAGTTTAGACCAAGTTCAACACAGTGAGCTCCATATATACTGGAGCGAGAATTCCAGTCCTAAAAAGTAAAGCCAAGAGACCTTTCCCCTTTCGTTGCGAAATGTTGTAAAATGTGGATAATATAGCTTTGCGAAGTTTGCCGTTTTTCAGTCATTTTGCATTACAATCTAATATTTTGCATCAGTTTGATCATCTGATTATCAATTTCCCGTTTGTAATACGTACCAAATGACTGAAAAACGGCAAACTTCGCAAGGCTATATTATCCGCATTTTACAACATTTCGCAACGAAACTTCGGAATATTACTAATTTTGTGATGCTCCTTCAAGCTGTGATGAAATTTTTGTCCCGACTTGTCTAGATCAAAATTTCACTCAAAAGCGGAAAGGTCTATTAGAGGGGGAAATGGAAGAAATATTGGACATTAGTTCCAGTCCCTTTCTATTGTTTTTGTCTCCGCAGTTAACACGAAGCTGCCTGAGTGTGCCGAAATTTCGTATTTTGACATCGATATACAGAATAACACTATGGTTTTATGAACTGACAATTGGTTTATCGATACGGTCCGTTAAGGCCTGATTCCATGCGCGCTTTTTCTCGGCGAAATGCGAAACATTTCGCACAAAATGAAATGGTGCATGCGCAGTAAAGGGTTTATTAGGCTTCCGCCGTTCCGCGAGAAACAATTTCGCTTCACGCGAAGAATTTTGCCGTCATGGAATCAGGCCTTTAGAAGAAACTGGAATTAGCTGGGAAAAATTGTATTAAAACTGTGTACGACCATCATAGCTATTCCCTGATAGGATAAATAATTCCAGAGATATTTTGGATCAAACATGCCAAAATCAGGGTTTTTCAATACAGGGCCGGGAGAAAAGAGTCTGAGTACGAATAAGAGTTGTGATGTCATACCGGGGACGGAAGTAAATTGACTCGTGTCGAATTACAATAAACACCTATTGTTTTTTATTGTATTTATATACGAAACAGAAAGGCTTCAAAAATCTTCAAAATTTTTAAATATCTTTGTAAAAATGTCGACATCCGAATCTCAGTACATTGAAGAATCTTCATCATTAGCTTCTGAAGTTGAAGAAATATCAGATTATGAACTTGAAGTAGAGGAGTTTGAATCGAAAATTGTGAATTTACTGATTAAAAGACTGTTTTTGGGACGCGCGTCCCTCAAAACAAAAATTACAGTACATTTCATAGTAAACATCGCGATTTTCGAAAGTTTATTATTCGAAGGGTATTCATGTAAACGTCTTCAAACTTTTTATACTTACCTGATTTTGAGGTTGTCTTTTTAGTGATTTGGTTCATTTCTTAATTTGAGCGTTTTTTAACACCCATCAACTTCGGAATGGCTAATTATTAAAGAAAAAAGGAAAGATTTTTTGCAAATGGGAAAAAATAACTGCATGGTCATTATGTCGACGAATGTGAACCCATACATGCCGATGCCTTTTCTGTCTTTTAAGTTAAATAAATAATACAACAATTATTGAATTCGGTTTTTTCCGAGGTAAGAAATTTTTTGAGAACTCAGTTTGTGTTATCAACCGCGATCAGCCTTTGACATCGATTAATAACACGAATTCCGGGTTTGATAATTTTTCTTATCACATCCTGAACAATAAAGATTATTGAATAATAGTTTATTTCTAACATTGTAATTCTAAAAATGTTGTTAATTACTTATAATTATATATATTAAAATCACAAATGTGGTAATTGTGGCAATGTCATATTCTACATGACGTTAGTCATAAACGTTGCTACGACCTTCCCTAACTTTCCCTGGTCTTCCCTGCAGTCGACAAATTTACCTTTAATTTTAATTTAGTATTGGGAAAACTTGGTTCGCAAGCAAATAAGCCAATCAGAAAGAGTGAAACAATATTCTCACACTCGGCGTGAGAAAAACGTATTATACCACAGATCAAATGATACAACGATGACGTATGAATATATTCACTCATGGCAGAAATTTTCCGCCTTTTTTATGACTTGGTTTATTTCGAAGAACTCGGCTAGCTAATCGCTGGCTAACCAATGCACTGTTATACAATGTTAATTACAACAAGATTAGGAGACCGGGAACTTGTGATGTGAGAAAGCCTTATGAAACTCTGAGGTTTTTGGCGGCAGATTTGTTTCATTAATACTATATTCCCTTTTCGCTTCCGATCGATTGCAGTTTGTTGAAAACTAATGAATTACTCGCTACTGAAAAAATGTAGTTCGTAGTTCGCCACATGAGATTTTGGATGTTTATCAAAGCCGCAGTGATAAGAACTTTATTAAACGAATAATCCAGTCCTACTCCATATGAACAGACCTTAATTTAAGTAACACGATTTTGGAGCTAAGAATAGATGCACCTCCAGGGAGCAGAGCCGTTAGAAATCTTCCATAAAAGGGTTGGGTAAACAAATTTTTTTAGTGAGTAAAAGGTTGGGTAAAAATGAAAATCAAAACAACTCTAGGGTTCTGTCATAAAAATTTATAGTCATTTGCAAAGCATGACTCGCTGAAATATTGATTGACATGTCAGCAGTCATATCTCAATACAATATCTAAGCAAAATTTTACCAAGAAAAAAGTTTCTCTTCCATGCCACCCCCGCGTAAAATAATGACTGGTCCCTTTAATGTTGAAATGTTTTATCCCTAACAATTCATAAATATAATCCATCTTTTTTAGACTGCCACAAGACCGATCAGTTGTGGGCAACCAGTAGAGAAACAACTCGAAGAGGTGCGATCCGGGGGGGGGGTTCAAATGGGGAGGAGGGAGTGTTCAAATTTTTTTTTCAAATTAGGATGGGAGGGGGGGGGTGTTCCAATTTTTGGGATGGCCTAAATATTTTGGCATCATTACAAACTTCTTGCATTTTCGACTATTATCTTTATTTCCCCCAGCTTTTTAGTCAACATACAATTTTCTAATTTGCCCAACTTCAATCATATTCTTGGAGCAGCTTCCCCCACACACCCGACTCTGAACCCCCCACCTGTCTCATACGCTAATGAATACGTTTTTGTATTATTTTGAAGACTTGATTAACACACAGATGTATCAAGTATTGGCCTCAGATGTTGTGTAAGCTACATGCATCTCACAATTCTATTTAATATTTGCAATCAAAGACAGGTCTACTAGTCAGACAGGTAGAGGATCAAAATAGTATGGAAAACTTACCATGTCGAGGGATAATTCAATTTAGCCTTCATATTGTGCCCTGCCAGTAAGTACGTTTCTGTATGTTGGCGGCGTTAAAATTTCTTGTGGGCTGCTGCCGACACTTTTTTCTGATACATTTCTAATACAAACGACCTACATCATTTGAAAGCATGCAAAAAAACTACATATAAAACATTTAAATGGTTACGGTTGGGATTTTCAAGCGGTTTCCGAGTTATTGTTGTTTCAAATGTGAAAAATAAGCCAAAATCTCGCAAAAATTCTGGGTACTAGTCTGAAAACACGCTTTCAACACTCATACTGTAACTCAAGAAGAACTTGAAAACCCTGGTAACCGTTTAGTAAAAACATGTAAAAAGCCAGATTCTCACTTTTTCGTCTGATTGGCCGATTAGACAAACGACTTTTTAAATCTGTCATTTGATTGGCTGGTGCTAATTAGATTATACTATTGTCAGTTGTTGATATATTTTATAAGTCCCACTAAACGGCTGATTTAAATTAAAACTACAGTGAAATTAGAAAATAATCGCAATTAGCGAAATATATTGCAAATGTAGCTTATATTAAAACGCCATCAGATTGCACCAGAGGAGGAATCGTCACTATACCGTGATGCATTGCGGTGGATTTTTTTCTCAATTGTGAATCTTGCGTGCGATCGACGAAATAATTGGGAGTTTTCATCGAATTTTTTCTCGCTGAAAATCACGAAAGTTTCAAAGGTATTTATTAAAAATATGTTCTTGGGTATTGAAATTTACTATATAAATATTTTATTTGGGTTATTTGATACTTTTGGAGCGAATAATTTGCATATGTTTTGACCTATTTTCCGGGTCACTGCACACGGCCGGAAATTGGCTTCAATATATGATGGGGTCGTTTATAGTTTAAAATAGAAAAAGTCGAAAAAAATCGTACCAGTACATAGAAGAGAAGTTATTCTTTCAAATGATACCGAGAAATCAAAAACGACCCCTCAAACCGAGAAGTTAATGGCTTTTCAAAATGGGGTATTTGGTGCTTGATTTATTCAAACCAGATTCAAACTATGCGTAAACACGCGACATTCCGGTTACCGCGCGAAATGGCGCGAAAACACAATGATATTCAATTCATCATACAATGGCCTGCAATCATGTTATTTTTCAGTTTTGATATATAGGAACATGAGTTCGTACCCTTTCATCAAATGTTCTTATCCATTTTCTATTATATTGATGAAGTATTAAAGAGACAATAGCTTGTTTAAGACTGATATTTACAGTTTATACTGGAGAAAGCAATGTTGTTTGTTTGTATTAATATAAATAGGATACCTCTATGATTTGCTATAAATTGTAATCTCGTGATGTTGCCAATGAGAATACTGCTAAGCATGTATATGTTTCGAGTAGTAATACCCAAGCAAGTGCACCTAGAGTCCTAGACCTGTGATTTTTTATGTCATCCAGCTACGGGAGCTCCTTATTTGGCCAGGTATAGCATCTGGCCCGCATGTTACATGTTTCAAAATGAAAGCTAGCTAAAATTATTGGGGGGGGGAGCGATCACGCCCCCTATTTCCCGCCACTGGAGTCAGGTATGCGAGTAACATCAAGATGCTGTTCAAGGGCAGATTTTCATATTTTTTAAAGGAGTGGAAAAATTTCTAGTGAGGTGTATTAATTAAAGTGGCACCACTGAGCGAGCTTTGGCAAGGGTTGGGCATTAGGGTTAAAGACCTTCACACAAAATAGGAGGGGTGAAGCAAAATTTTGGGGTTGAACACTTTATAAGAGGGGTTAGAGAGATTTTAGGGCCACCCCCAGTAAATCTGCCCATGATGCTGTTAGAAATTATTGGGCAGGTGAGGGGGTGTGGTCACTATGCTTTCAGTTTGAAAGGTTAAGAGCCCCCCTCCCAGTGTGTACTTTTGTTGAATTTCAGGAATAATGATGCTGCATGGATATGTCATTGACAATTTATGAACTCCATTCACTAGCATTAGGCTGTATTCTTGTCAAAATTACGCTATGAGTGACCCCATAGTCATAATCACTTCATATCTCTCTATAATAAAATGGCCAGTGTTCCATCAACACTCGATATATATTTCAGAACAGTACAATTAACTTGTTTCATTTTATCTTTCTGTCTTTCAGATAGTCGACTTAAAGGTCAAGGGTATACAATTCCCACAGAAAGATTTTTTCCTTGGAGGAGGCTGAATCTCATCATATTTTGGCTTGTCTATAAGTGACAGTTTGGCTGAGCTTGTAATTGACAACAGAAAAGATCATTTTACCAAAACACACAAGCCTGTAAATGTTGAATCTGAGACATACAACCAAACAGCATCACAATGTGAACTGAAACACCACAACCTGCAGACATTGCTCAATCATTGCCCACATTGGAAAGTGTATTAAAATTGGCAAGCCATTTAATTGGAGAATACTCATTGCATCTCATTCATAATACAGACTGTCCAGTAAAGCAATGATAAGGCATATTTTAAACTTTATTCATATTTCATCAGTTTTACATTATTTCACATTACACCATAGTATATATTATTGACATTAAGCCATGCTGTGGTAATATGTAAAATAGGGGTGCACCAGAACCAATTTTTAAAGTTCCTGCCGGAACTGCAAAAAAGTTCTGGCAGACACTTCAAGTCATCAAGGTGGACTTGCAAATGTGAGAATAAAAAGATTGACAAACTTTAAACGTCATGTACATTTTCCTTTTGTAGTCCAAATTTCTTCCTGGTGTGAACTTTTGTTTGACACAAAAACGTATGATATTCTATCTCTCTGAAAACAACAGAGTTCCAGTTCCGGTCATGCTTTTTCTATTAGTTCCGGCTGGAACTCTGAAAAATCGGAGTTCCGGCAGGAACTAACCGGCCGGAACTGAGTTCTGGTGCACCACTGCACCCACAATGTAAAATCATAATTTTAAAAAATAAATAAGTTAAGAAGTTAACATGTAAATATATGAATAGGTATAAATAATTTTAATATTTCATGACTCTAGATAATATTTTATACAGTAGGTTTAAAAAAGCACTGTTTCCTATTCTTCTAGCCTTATACTTTCCATGTATTTTGGTTAAATGGAAATAGTGCAACATTTCATAAAATATGCTGTTTAATTAGTGCTGCTTCTAAAAACAAAATAATTTCAAAATCAATTGACTTGTGGCTTTATTCTGTTTATAACCAGTGACCGTCGTGTACCAGAACTGTATGTGGCTGCACAGAGTTATATATTTTACCATTTATGGTTGTCTGTTAGTTTAATTTGTCTGGTGGCATACAGACATACACCTCAAACCTGGGTATAAAATCTCTGTCTCATCAATATCACATGTACCTCTTCATCATCTTATCTGTTGACTCTCAATGAGGTGGTAGATCTACTAAGCAGACAGGATTCATATGTTGATGGTAGCAATTACATGGTGCTTGTCTTTTTACTGATTTAGTGGTGAAGTACAGGTGTACAGCATCCAACTCTTGACCATCACTTGATGGTGATGGTAAAATATCAAATTCCCACAAAATATTACATGTATTGAATATTCTCTTTGCCAGGGTTATCCAAGTCGAAGAACTAAAACAAGATATACAAGAACAAATCAGTTTTATATATAGCCAGAATAACTTCAGGAGATACTGTATAAAAGATTGTACAATCTTCACAGTCCTACATATGTGCCCTAAAAATTTAAAGTGGCTTCCAAGACTTGTTTATATGATTTTAAATCTTTATCATGATTTGAAGTTTCTGTAGTGAATTATTCCTGAAGTCGATATAACTGGTGTTAGTTACATTTATTATATATGGCAATTTTATAATACCCTATTAAAGCATAGCAAATTTGATATAAATCTTATATTTATTGAGGCTGTGCATGTTTGATGTTTCTACAAAGTTCGCTCGAGTATCTCAACTTCAATATAACCTCTTAATGTGAAAAGCTCACCTCAAAAACACAACTAGAATGCATCATTCGGTAAACATCTCGGCAACTTTAACCCCATTCACAGTTGATTGAAAAATTGCATGGCTTCTCAGCTGAAACTAACGTTAATAATACGGCACTGCTCAACACACATTACTCCATCAGGGGCTAGATACAAAGGCTGTGAGGACCCAACAAACATAAGTCAGATGAGGTGCTCACTGCTTCCAAAAGAGAAGCTTTAATCCAATACCAGGAGCGAAAAATATGCGCCATTTTCTAAAACGATAGATTTTCTGAGATGTGTTTACAACGACAGCCAACGAACACTGAGCGAGCTGCGCCGGAGAATTGATAATATGTATACAATGGTCCAAAACCGCAATGCATTGTGGTATACTGACGAGACCTCCTCTGAGATTGCACTATCGACCAACTGACGTATAGTTATAAAGTATACTTAATATATATATACTTTATAATTATATGTCAGTTTGTTGATAAATACGGTAAGCGCCATGTAAAGCTCATTGTAGTCACTGAAACCTCTGCGGAGGAGAGAGCAATCGGGTGGCGATTTAATATAAGCTACATTCGCTAATTTGTGATTATTTTTGTTAATTTTATAAGTTCATTGCAGTTTTAATTTAAATTCAGCCGTTTAGTGGGCTGCCTGTGCTATAATTAGATTGTTGTTGTCGTTGTGTCAAATTTAAATTTCTCCTGCGACATTTTGATTGGATACTAAATATAAACTTTGCTGTGGGTGGAAAGCGATCAGGTTAAGTTTTGTGTCAGGCTCTATTTGTAAAATAGAGCTAGCCCGATACTCAGGTTAACATACAGAAACGTACTTACTAGCCTTCAGAGCACAATATGAAGGCAAAATGGAATTGTCCCTCAATATGGTAAGTTTTCTCTTTCTATCTATCTGTCCGACTATACTACGTATAGTAGAAATAATTTATTGTTGTCTCACTGTGATGGTGAGAGACAGCGAGTCTTCAAATTCCTTCAGTGGGAGTATTTCCTTCGTTAGCCTGACGAGTAAGCTATTCGACAATTGCAGCATATAGGCCATGGGCCGTTGGCCAAAATTATATCGCTTTGTGGCACACATGTGGGAAGTATTTGGTTTGTGGTTTATTTGAAAGACATATAGGTAAATATAGGTACATTACTACCAAAAAAGTTCCCAAGCAAAAAACTTGCCCAATACGGAAAAATGGGTGATCAATGATTATCCTCTAAATTAAATTGTATCGCAAAATTATAGGAAATTTTATATTCAATTACAATAAAATAACTTGCATTATCGGAAAACGTCCAAAAACCGAATATCAGACTTTTAAACAGTTTTTTATTCTTCAAATAGTCTTTGAGTTGTTGCTGTTTTAATTGTGACAATTTGACCAAAATGACGCAATAAGGGCTGGGTACTAGGTCAACGCGTTTGACAATTTGAGATATTAAAAAAATGTTTAGATGTCTTATATATTTTTGTTAGCTTTCTGATTATGTAAGTCATTTTTGTTGTAATTGAATACAAAATTTCACATTTTCTTGCTGTAATACAATTTAATAGAGGATAATTAACAATTTTCTTGGTATTGGGCACGCTTTTTGCTTGGGAACTTTTTTTTTACCTTTTTTAATTGGGCATCTATGGTACTATATATGGATTGAACCACAGAAATATATTCCTCAGTGGGCTGCCACGAAACAGCCTTTCTAGGCACTTTTTCGGCGCACAACGACCCACGGCCTAAAATATTGTTAGCGACTTTGTACTTTACCTATTTGTAATATTTTAATTGATTATCTAGTACGCCCCACTTGGAAAGCAGCCTCGGTTGAAGTGGCTAGCGTAGTCAAATAAAGTTTTATCCTATCCTAATTTTCGGCTGAATGCTACGTACTAAAAATACTTTTTATTTCTTAGATTTCACTTCTCGCTGGACGTGTTCGAAAGTAACCACGTACGCCGGTAGTGTTGCCGGGATTCGAACGCACGTGCATGGGACCGCCCTGTGGAAGCCCAGATGCACAAAACTAATTTAAACGTGGCACCTTTTCTATAATTTTGAAACGTTTTCATATTTTACACATTTCTTGGTCACTCGGTGATGGTGAGAATTAATCGAAAACTTTTGCCATTCAGAAGGCTTTTATCTGGGAGTTTATATATTTCAAAGACATTTGAAATGAAATTTTGTTTGCATTTGGTTTAAATCATGCAAGATCAATGCCAATAGCTAACCATTCGTCGACGCTTGGTGATACTTCGCTCCGACTTTTTCCGACTTACAGTCCAGTTGTTCAGTTCCGATCGAATTTCATATCTACTAGCGCCAGTGTAAGGCTTGCCCAACATTGCGTTTGTGCTTTTCGTACATGGCATGAGATTGGAATATCTCGCCCTGTAAGCCTGGAAAAATTGAGTTGAAATATTACCAAACTTTGATTAATGGCCAGTTATTTGTCTCTAAGGCTTCATCCAGCGCTTTTCCTTTGTCATTTTGATGCAGATTTCGGTGTTTCTGCTTAAATTTCTTTGAAAGTTTTATTTCATATGCCATACTAATGGTAAAAAGTTTGACCAAAATTGTAAAATTGATCAAAACGTCATTTGTGGTGTCGGATGGGATACCTAATGGTAATCGTGGATACTATTGGTTTACGGTGTACTTCAATGGTCATCGTGAAAATTTATCGATTATTATGGATATTTATGGCTCATTTACCATAAACATTTGCGGGCAAATGTATATTCTATACCTATACGTTTTCCCACAGACGCCTATACGTTTTCCCACAGATGGGAGCAGCACAGCGGTTAAAGTCAGGTCTGCCTTGAGATAGAGGGTTTAATTTTTAGCTATAGCCTCAGAATGACAAAAAAAATTTCCGAATATTTCATGGTGTACGACACGAGGGTGTTTGCTACCCGGAAAATGAAGACGCAATATATTTACAAACAAAAATACGCATATTTTACGCATAGATATATTACAGCAGCATGCAGTGCCGTAGAAATTAAAAAGCTGAAGACGAGGGCCGAAGGCCCGAGGGCGAGAAAAATTTTAAATTTAGAGTCTCTGAAATGCCATTTCCTGGACTTTGGGGAGACTTTTTGACAGAATTCTGATGGTCAGAAAACAGTATTTTAGTATGTCGAAATTTTACAATTTGCTTACGTACAATTTAGTAGTATACTAAATGGGCGAAGGCGTATTTAATTAACTATATATTGGAGAGCTGCAGGAAAGTATTGGTAAATATAATTCTTTGCAGTTTGTCATGGATAATGTAGCCGCTTAAAATTAATCAATTGTCAGTATTTTAAAGGTATATTATTTAAATGATAAAGGTCTGCATGATTTTGAAAAAAAGAATGATTATTAGCAAGTTATTGGGAGGGCTGCAGCCCCCCCCCTGGTTGCTACAGTCCTGAGAAGTTACAAACCGAAAAACACTTACCGATTTACGATTTGTTAAAATGTTATCCATGTAAATGCCATGATTTAGTAAACAGTTTATACTAACAATACAATTACATTATATTATATTTTCTCCGCTTTTTGTGGGTTTTTTTTTAGTTTTTTTAAAGAACTTTATTGGGTCATTAACAACTATATTTACAATAATTATACTAACAAATAATTGGGCAAAGATACACTAACTTAAAAAAAAAACAACAACAAAAGAATCCAATTGGGAAAAGTGCGAACGGGACTCCAAGTCCCATGCGGGGCACATTTTAACAACTAAAATTTTGTTATACTATTATTGCCGTAATTTTCCGAATGGCCAACCTGATTTTCCGAATATGTTAATTCTAAAACGTTGGGGGTAACCACCAACCCCCCCTTCCCCAAAATACCCCCTGTCTACGGCCATGGCTAGCCCGTTACCAGGTATGAACAGTAGTTAACCTGCTAACAGGCGGTAGTTAGCCTGCTATCGGACAGTAGTAGCTTTCAGGCGGTAAATCGGAATAGGATTCATACCCAGGGTTACACGAATACAAAATTTCTAGCGATTTGTTGTTAGCAATACTGTTTCCACACTCAAGGCTATTCAGATGTTTGCAAGCTTACTAAAAACGTCGAGGTATGTTTTCCCTCTAAACTCTACATGCTATTTCGATTTTCGGCGCTTATACATCTGGTGTCGAGTTACTTGAAACTCGCTGTGTTTGAACTATTTTGCCTCGGTAAATATGATGGGGCATTTTTTCCCGATGCAAGTCAGAGCGTTCTCAATATACCTCGCCATTTTCAATAATCAGATTGCCGAAGCAAATTGCCCTGCAGGTTAAGTGGTATAGCTGTGCATACTATAATGTTATGCTTTTTTCCAATCGTCTTCTGGTTGCTTTCCAGACAAGACATTCCTGACTTATTTTACTGAGTTATTAATTTAGGTCTATTGGACTAGGGTAGATTTAGCTACTCGCAGAAGTATGCATGAATGCATTTTAATTTTTTAGTGCCTAAACGATTTGGTTCAATTTGCTTCCAGTACTAGAAAATACATGTATGTAGACTGCTGGTTCAAATTTTGATGAAAGTTGGTGAGAGTTCTCGCTACGTGCTGTAATATTCAGTCAACTCTCATGCAATTGTTGTTCATGCAATTGAGGAACCATAACACGAAACACCATGTAAATTAAAATCGGTGAAGAGCCCAAAGTATCGCCCGAAAATCCTGTGTATACTGAGCTTGATGTGTATGACAGAAATACAACGGAAGACGGTACCTATCAGAAACTAGTAAAGCAAGACTCAGATTATGTATGTTATTCCAGCTCACGAGAGAAGAGTGTCGTACTAAGACATCTAAATGGGAAGAAATTTACCAGCTGGTTAAGAGGAGCTGGGTCAAAGCAAACTCGAATCAGAAATGGAATATAAAATAAGTTTTAAGAAGAAAAATGTAGAACATAGTTATAATTTACCGCCAATATGATTTTATTTAGTTGACTCTAAAGGAAGAAAGTACTGTTTGGTTTTTTAATACTTCGAAAGAGGTTTTGTGTTGGAATATTTTCCCCCAAGTGTTGAATAGTTGTAAATAAATTTGTGCAGCTCTAAAAATATTACTTTGTAGTAGCGAGTTTACTAATTTTTTCGTGGAAACTTAAAATTTTATTAAATTTGTCCCCCCTGATTTGTCATTTCACTTCATTTGTAAGCCCCCCCCTCTCCCTACAGCCACCGTTAATATGACGACATGGGAGTTTATAAAGCACCTGCTTCTGCACAGCGGTATATCTCATTTTGCATAAGTTATATACTTCGTTATATACTTCGTGTGACCCCTCTTATTGTGTATCAAGGCTAATCCCTGACCCCCATCTCGACCCCGACCCTAACCTCTAACTCTCCTCCCCCGTCTGATACGGACATTACTTCTATAGAGCAAAATGAGCTCCAATTATTACGGTGCAAAACTGATAAGGGTCAAATGAAATATCTACCAAAAAATGGCGGCCTTGAAAACGGAAAAATGGCGTTGCACGCAACTATTAACTATTCTCTGATTGGCTGATCACATTTAACTGTCCAGCGTGCGCGTCGTGGCAATACGCCACCGATCATGCAGTATTGATACAACTTGAAAGAAGTAATTTATACGACATTTAATACATCAGCACAAGCCAACCGAGAAACACTGGAGTGGGTTTTTTTAATTGATGATGCTCTGAACTTCTAGCAAATTTTAATATTTGTCCGGCGCCAATTCAATCAAATCTGAGAATTTTAAAACACTTGATCCCACGTTGCAAGCTCCACGAATACAAAGTCAAACAGCAACTGAGCCTGTTACCTTGGCCAACTCGCTTTAACTAGCACCTTTTAGAAAAAAGAGCCTTTTCGAGCGACTTTTTACGGATTTTTTTAGCAATTTTCCAAAATTTTGAGCAACTTATGGACATGCAGGCCTAGAGTGGTGTTGGTGATTTTTACAGTTTCTAGTTATTGGTGAGGAAATTTTTAAATTTAGAGTCTCTGAAATGCCATTTCCTGGACTTTGGGGAAGATTTACATTAATATATTGGATAAGTTAGGAAAGTATGGGTGTATATCTTCATTCCTTGCAGTTTGTCATGGATAATGTATCCGCTTAAATTTAATAAATTGTCAGTATTTTAAAGGTATATTATTTAAATGATAAAGGTCTGCATGATTTTGAAAAAAGAATGATTATTAGCAAATTATTGGGGGGCTGCACCCACTCCCCAGCCACACCGATTGCTACGGCCATGGAATTGCGCAAAGCGGTTTTCACGGTCTTTTAGCTTGATGAATGATCTTTCATATCCTGCCACTGTCACTGATAAGAATGATCAGATTTGGAATTTATAAGGGTTTCTTGAGAGAATTGAGTCAATCAGTATTGACCAAATACAAACAAAAATACGCATATTCTACGCATAGACATATTACAGAATAGACCGAAAACCATTTACCGATTTACGATTTGTAAATTGTTATCCATGTAAATGCCATGCCATGTTTCGTAAATCAGTTTATACTGACAATACAATTTTTAGATTCTATAATACTTTCTCTGTTTAATTAACAACTAAAATTTCGTTATACTATTATTGCCGTAATTTTCCGAATGGCCAACCCGATTTTCCGAATATGTTAATTCTAAAAAAGTTGGAGGGGGGGGGGGGGGTTAACCACACCCCAATAACCCCCTCGCTACGGCCCTGTGTATCTGAATTACAATGACAATAACCACCACGGTAACTTTATAACAATGATCATAGTTTAAGGATTAAGACTGAAATGCAAAATATGCAGGGTTTATTTTAACGTGCAGTTCTACACAAAATGTGCAGTTCTTAAAACTCAAATGTGCAGTCACCAAATTAACAAAAATACTGTATAACCTCAAAACAGTCTTCTCATTTACTCGTTTTCCTTGCGGATGCTCCAGATGTCAGAAATGCTTTTATTGAGCATCAAAAGTCTAAATGTTTTCTGGGAGAGGACCACCAGACCCTCATATTTTTCTAACAAATCACATACGTGCTGGGGGTAATGGAATAGAACGTAAAATTGGTGCGAACGAGCGAAGCTATCCAATAGAGATTAGAGTGGAAGAACCTAACTCTTTGCTACCTAAGGTTATTATATATTGAGTATTCATGATTTCCAGTTTGCCTACATGTTTTGAAACAGTTGTTGTTGGTGATTGGGTGAAACAAATCTTTGCCAGAACTTACGAGCCTCTAAATTCAAAATTAAGCTCCCCCACCCAGAATCGAGTTTGTCTGGCCCCACCTAACCACACCTTTATTCTGCCACCTATATATAACCTATATACTAGAAAATACATGCATGCAGAAACCCTCGCCTTGCTGACAAAACCATTTTATTTTCCGAACGTGAAGTATTTTAAGTAGTTGTCATGGTAACACGATAATTTTTTAAGAATATTTTTACAAATGAAAAATCCCCTATAAATATCACTTTTAATTACAAAATTATCCATTTCCTAAACATATATATGTTAGGTATGTTATTATACGTAATATAAGCTTGAATTTAAAGTAAAATTCAACCACAAACGCTTCGCAAAACGTTTTAAAATGTTCTTTTACTATAGAACTAAACTGCCTTTATCGATAAACTTTGAGTTCGAAATAAAATGATTCCAAATTCTCCCATGCAAATAACTTTGCTTAGTATAATAAAAAGTGTAATAAATAAAGAAACACTGAAATAATACGCTGTCTTGTTTCATATTTATACACAACGATCGGCTTTTAAAGTAATTACAGTAGGTATGTTATTATACGTAATATAAGCTTCAATTTAAGGTAAAATTCAACCACAAACGCTTCGCAAAACGTTTGAACATGGCTAGAAATCCAATACAGTATGGCGGAAAAGCATGCATGCAGAGCGCAAATTAAATAAATTCAAAATGGTGGCAATGTATAGAATTGATAGAGGAAAAACTATATTTCTGTTTTTTTGTTTTATAACCTTACAAATTCTCACATGTGCACGTCTAAAACGTCAGTATATAACACAAATATTAATTAGAACAAATATCGCGACAAACTGACAAGGCTAAATGAGTTCCCTAGCTCGATAGCTTCATACCTCTTATTCCCCATACAAGTGTCTATTAAATCCCAATAATTGGCCAAAGTTGGCCAAAGTAAGCCTTTATTTTGGCAATAATCAGTTGGTTTGGCTGTAATGTGCACGTCTAAATACACTCGAGAATATTTATTATTTGTTTTGCGAAGCCTTTTGGGACGTATCTTCGTCTTTAAGTAGGTTCCCAAACGCCATAAAAAAGTGCGATTTAAGTGCCGCAGAGTCGTTGTCATTCGATCGACCAAGCGCCGATATAAACACTGAACACGACATGAAAATCGAAGCAATACAATGCTTTCTTGTCGCCATTTTAGAACTGTTGTTATGGTTTTCATGGTGTTTACCGCTGCAACGTTTATTTGATCGTGGATGCAGAAATAAAAGCGCAAATAAGCGGTAAAATTTGAAATTTGGCTTGGTAAATATACACTTTCTGTCTCGCTTTCTGTTGGGAATCAAATTTCGCAATTTACGAAATTCATCAATAAAGGTCAATAAAGAGGCATTTTACATATAAATTGTTTCTTATATATTTTTACAGTATTTACGCTGAGTTGTTGTATTAAACATGTATGATATTCCGCTATTAGATTGCCATTTGCAATGGAAATTAGCAATTGCAAGCCCTTCATTCGCATATGCTAATGAAGCTCAATGTACGCAGGATATAGTTTTGACCTTTTGGCTTTAGATATTCACAATATATTTGCCGCGTTTAGTCTTGTTCTCGCTATAAAAATCAGCTGTGCTGCACAGAACAAGACTCTTTAACTCGTTCAACTCCTTGTAGAAATGAATCGCAATGTTTAATACCAAGTAATTAATTTTGCAAATCCGCAATTTATGTAAATGTGAGCCTGCAGGTCAAACCGCATACTGTATTGGATTTCTAGCCATGAGTGTTCTTTTAATTTAGAACTAAACTGCCTTTATCGATAAACTTTGAGTTCGAAATAAAATGATTCCAAATTCGCCCATGTAAATAACTTTGCTTAGTATAATAAAAAGTGTAATCAATAAAGAAACACTGAAATAATACGCTGTCTTGTTTCATATTTTATATACGCAACGATCGGCTTTTAAAGTAATTACAGCCGAGATTACAGTATATTAAAAGCAAACAATGCATCAATATTTCAAACAAACTTACCTTTTAGCAATCCTCTTGCCTTTATTTCATCAAAAATCCTTTGCAATTTACAAAATCTTGCAAAAATGAAATATATTTGCAAGAAATCATCAAATCAATTTCGCTGTCGTCAATCGTCATGCAGCCGTTATAATGCCAATTTTAAATTGGACCAATCAGTGTTGGCTATTCATTACAGTCCGATATATTATGAGATCAGTGAGGATGACCGCCCACCGAAACACGCACAGTGACCCACGCCCGCGATATTTGATGAACTTTAGACTTCGCTAATGCTTCCCTTCCCCGGGTGTAAATAGCCGGGGGGAATTAGTACCCTCGCACGGCGCTTCGCGCCGTCGGCTCGGGGACAAATTAAGAGTCTATCATAATTTACAACGTTAACTATAAATTTACAACGTTAAATATAAATAAAAATCCTTTGACTTCCCAGTCAAACACCCTTTGACCCCCCAGTCAAACACGTGATGCTTCGTAACATCCCGAATATGTGCAGTTCTAAATATTTCTTAAAATAAACCCTGAAAATATCCCTAAACATCTATGTCAATATTATTACATTTTCTGGTTTTAAATAGATAGATAGATAGATACTTTATTCATGTTCCCCTAAGGGCTTTTCAACACTACATTACATCTTAAAATTACTATATAAATTACTTCTAAAACTACCTATGTTACATATACTTATTTAAAATTAGTTAAAATATGTACAAAGAGTATGAAATATTAAATGTATTTAATAGGATTCTTTTAGTAAAATCTCCCTAAGTTTTTTCTTAAAAATTGTTATTGATGTAATATTTTTTAGTTTATCATCCAAGTCATTCCATATTTTAACACCCCGGTAATTAAATGTTCTTTGACCTGCAGCAGATTTATACAGAGGGATGTCCAAGAGGTCATGATTTCTTGTCGATAGATCATGTATGTCGGAACGCTTTATAAATTTATCTACTAGGTAGTCAGGTGCAAGTCCATTAAAACACTTGTAAGCCATTACAGTATCCCTTTCCAATAATAACTTTTCCACTGGCAACCAATTTAGTTCGCGCAACGCCGGAGTTATGTGATCGAACTTTCCTACCCCTGATATAACTCTGCACGCGAAGTTCTGCACTTATTGATATTGTTAGATGACGTGTTGGACCACACCGTAGAGCAGTACAGAAGCTTGTTAATTACAAGTGTCTCAATGACCAATTTTAATGTTTCATTATCGAAACTATCCTTCACGCGATTTATTTGACATAGTTTTCTCATACACGACGAAACGAGTTTAGATATGTGGTCGTCGTAGGATAGGTACGAATCCAAATTGATTCCCAAATCTTTAGCTAAAAAAACAGGTCTTATAGTCTTTCCTAAAAATGTTAGCGATATTTCTGTAGGTACGTTCTGCAGCATGGGTCTTAAACCGACTACAAGGAATTTAGTTTTTTCTGGATTGATCAGTAATTGGTGCTCCAAACACAACTTGGCTGCTATTTGTAGGTCTGTCTCTAAATTGATAGTTGTCTGTTCCAAGTCGTAGACGCAGAATGATTTGTAAAGCTTTGAGTCGTCTACGTATGAATCAAGGTTACACGATTGTATGCTCCCTGGCAGATCATTAATATAGATGCAAAACAGAAGTGGTGATAGTATTGCACCTTGTGGAACGCCATGGGTTATCGGGCGAGTTGATGACTTGGTGGATCCAATGCGCACGTATTGGGATCTGCCTGTTAAATAGTCTTGGAACCATTTAACAGCTTTGGGTGAAGTACCGATACAACTCAATTTGTGTAATAAAATCGAATGACTGACACTTTCAAATGCCTTGGATAAATCCAATAAAATTAGTGCCGTTAGATTTTTGTTGTCTATGGCTTCCAACATCGTATCGGTAACAAATATGTTTAAGGTTTCGGTGGAGTGAAGACTCCTATTCCCGCTTTGATGTGACGATATGCGATTAAATTCTTTGAGGTAGGAGCTAAATTGATTTAGAACAACTTTTTCACAAACTTTTGAAACTACCTCAAGTAGTGAGAGAGGCCGATTGTTTGAGGCTATCTCGTGGTCTCCTTCTTTTAGTAGGGGTATAACTTCAGAAATCTTCCATAGGTCAGGGAATGTGCTTGTCATTAGAGAGCAATTTATCATATGCGTAAGAGGACCCAGTATGATTGGACGACAGTCTTTGATGACACGCATGCCTATTTTATCTGGTCCTGGTGACTTATTACTTGGCATAGCCATGATAATGCGTTGAACCTCTGTACAAGTAACGGATTGGAAATTGAACAGTTGATCAGATGGATAAGTGATTACATTTGACAGAGGATTTGACAGTGCAACATTGTTGTCTTTGGCTAAACTTTCGGCTGTCGCAGCAGCGTTCCGTCCCACAGAAGTAAAAAAAAGGTTGAAATCTTCTGCAACTGTTTTTGGATCTTTACTATAAACTTGTGTTTCCTTTTCATTCGAGGGAATTATATTATTAATTATTTTCCATAGGGATCTCGAATTGTGTTTATGTTCTCTTACTTCGTTGAAGGTGTGGTCCTTCGCTACTACCCAATCACCTTCAGCACGTGTCAGTTGAAACCGACGGAGGTGTAGGTCCCGAGACTTCATGAGTTCTTTTATTTCATTGGTGACATATGGACATGAACTACCATATTATTTTACAGGCGATTCACAAATACCCCCATATTAGTATGCTCTATCATAGAGTGGCTAAAAAATTTTGACGGATTTTGTGCAAGGACAGCTTCGGGTTCCGTTTCGCTTTGGCCGATGCTTGAAATAATCCGGAAGTACACTTATTTACCGGAAGTTGTCGTCTCCTCCGCAGGCTCTTCAACTACGCGCGCGGCTCGACACAAATGGGAAAAAAAAAAATTAAAAAAAAAAATAAAAAAAAATAGGAGCCGAATTTATGACATTATTTTTAATAATGTTGTGTGCTATTTTAACGCGTACATAGAATATGACGCGTATAAACATTTACCCCTGAGCCGGAATTTTTCTATACAACCAAAAAGGCCGCTCCCGTTTTTCAGTAGAACGTTAAATGAAAACTTCTCGACATTCGCTGATATAATGCAGAGAGAAAACAATAGGTTTGATGAGGGCCAGTAATTTTTATCAATAAAATATTAAAACGGAACTTTGATTAACAGATTCACCATTTATACTAGTGAACTATTAAACTATCGTGATTTACACAATTTTTGGATATTTACCAGACGATCCCCTCTCTACCGACCTGAGGTTAACGCCGAGTCGGCGTCTTGTTTTCGTATATTCTCAAAATTGATATGGGCGGGGCGAATTTCCTAAACGAAGGACGATATTCCTAGGGTATTCGCTCCCCGGGAGCGATATTACCAGGAATATCGCCCACCCCCCCCCCAATTTTGAGAGGGGTCGAATCTCCTGGAGGGCGAAATTCCTGTGACACCGCCTAAACCGGGCCTTACTGCTATTCTTACTGCGTTGTGACGTTCTCTGAATCATAAAAACACTTTTGTTAAAATATGGAATGCATTGGTTGATTTATAATATTAAGTGGGGTGGTGCAAGCGTGTTAAAAGAAATACACGAGCACCCTTTCGATAATTACGTCAAAACTACACTGTTTTCAACTTATGACCACCTTAAATGGAAAGGATTTCAAGTTTTTTTCTCATGGGCTATGGACAGAGAAGCAGATCATCCTTCTTCAAACATACATATCAAAATAATTTATATCTTTATTTTGACCAATAAATGTGGAAATAAGTTTTAACACGAAAACGAGTTAATTTCGTGTTAATGCTTATTTCCATATTTATTGATCAAAATCCAAAATTTTTTTCGCGCATGGGTTGAAGGATGTTCGACTTTTCTGTGCATAGCACATGAGGAAAAAATTTGAAATCCTTTCCATTTAAGGTGGTCCTAAGTTGAAAGTGTAGTTGTGACATAATTATCCAAAGGGTGTATTGGTTGATATCACGAGATTCCACAAATGTGCTGTACATAGTGTCCCAAAAAAACACTGAAATTAGCTATTGTTAGAATTTGAATGCCATAACACTCTGCTAAACTCACAAGTGCACAAAAGCTTGACATAAGTAAATTTTATGCATAAAGAAACCTTTAAGAAGCTGCTTTAAATTCCCAAGATCAGAAAATCGTGCGCTTTACAAAGATATTTTAATTTCTTAGTAAGTCAATATTTATAATATATGCACTCTGGCCTGTCAGTATTTTACGCGTAGTTGTAGGGCATTCTAACAATACGTTATTTCAATAGTTTGCGTTTTTTGGGACCCCCTGTAATGGTCGACAACTTGCATGTTAGACCAAACGTTAATCTATGTAAGGGAGTGGTCATTATTTATGGGGAGGGGGGCGGTAAATGGGGGAAAATAAGGATTGAAAACTTTTTTGACTCCCTTCCAGAATGAAGGCAAACTTTTTGTGCCGCCCCCCCCCTCCCTTCATAAACGTAGAAACTTTTCTGCCCCCCCCCCAGTGTGGATTAAAAAATTGACAGCAATGAAACAGGTGTGCGTTGCAGGTAATATTTGAATTTGAATGCCTTATCATTTGAATGCCTTAGCACTCTGCTAAACCCTCAGGTGCACAAAAGCTTGACATAAGTAAATTTTATGCATAAAGAAACCTTTAAGAAGCTGCTTTAAATTCCCAAGATCAGAAAATCGTGCGCTTTACAAAGATATTTTAATTTCTTAGAAAGTCAATATTTATAATATATGCACCCTGGCCTGTCAGTATTTTACGCGTAGTTGTAGGGCATTCTAACAATACGTTATTTCAATAGTTTGCATTTTTTGAGACCCCCTGTAATGGTCGACAACTTGCATGTTAGACTAAACGTTAATCCATGTAAGGGAGTGGTCATTGGAGGGGGGTTGTAAATGGGGAGAATACGGATTGAAAACTTTTTTGACCCCCTTCCAGACTGAAGGCAAACTTTTTGTGCCCCCCCCCCCCTTCATAAACGTAGAAACTTTTCTGACCTCCCCCCTCCCAGTGTGGATTAAAAAATTGACAGCAATGAAACAGGTGTGCATTGCAGGTAAAGTTAGATATTAAGACAATCTGTTTAATCTAGCTCATGATGTTTTACCCTGGTGAATATAATTCGACAATATATGATTAAAAAATATATATTATGTGTTACTACTTTGCAATGCAGCATTTGTCCTGCCATAACCCTAACCTATGGCCCGTCTTCATACAGCGAAATGATTTAATTTGAACACAGGGCTTTTTTTAAGAACTTGTCTGGGGGGGGCGCATCTACATAAAGGGGCCATACTACAGGGTGTATAAATAAAAACTGAACAGATTTGAAATTGCTCTCAATTTCGCCAAACAGCTATTAATATCCAGTTTTTTTATGTAAAAAAGTTTTTGGGGGGTACATTTCACGAGGGAAAACGTATTAACCATAAAATTATCTAACATACGGCCCTCGCACTATTTTCATATTTAATGGCATAAAAAGTATTAAAGATTACGCCTATTTACATATGAGAAAAAATAATTAGTAATTAATACAATTACAATTTAGTAAATATTTACAATTTATGCAAAATAGATCTTCGATATGGTTAGTAAGGTTAAGCTTGTTAAGAAAGATTTTACGGATTTTTTGTTTGGCGTTAGTATATGAAGAGCAAGATGGCGAAGCAGCAAGTTGCTTACAATCGCTATCTAAGCAATTAAAAAGAATGGAAGCACTGTACAGAAATGTTCGTTTGCCAGAGTCAGTACGCGGGAAGGGCGGTTGAAGGTCATAATAGAATTAGATAAGAATTTAAACATTTGCTTAACAATTAAGATCAAAGATTGGGATTATTCGAATCTGGGAAGAAAGAAGAACAGAAGGAGTAGAAAAGTCAGCGTCTAGAATAATACGTGCTGCATGCACGCTTTTGCAGTCGAAGAATGCGAAGTAAAAGTGTTTTTTAGCAGTTTCCCCAAGTTACAGAGCAGTAGATAAAACTTGAATTAATACAGGAGTTATAGAAACGAAGAGCACAGTCCTTAGTTAAAAAGGGTTTAATCCTGCGTAATAAAGCAAGTCTACTATTAATTGTTGAACACAAGTTGTCAATATGCTTGGTCCAAATTAACAACTCGTCAAGCGTTAAACCCAACACTTTTGCTTGCTTAACCTGTGCAAGCACGTTGCCATTAAGAATAACTGATAAAGAACGGTCTGAAGTATTCTTAAGTTGTTGCGGAGAATGGATGAGCATGGTCTTTGTTTTCAATGTAATAGTCACCATTCAGTTTTGTTGAGTCCATGTTGAGAGATCTTGAGCAACAAGGCTAAGTTTCACATTTAAATCATGAATGGAAAAACCTTCTGTTAGTACGGTACGGTGGTGTCATCTGCAAACATTGTGGATTCTGAGTGCGAAAGTTGAGAAGGGAGATCATTGGTAAATAATGAAAAAAAATTGTGAACCAATGGGGAGGGGGGGTTCCAACAAACTAAAAATGACTTACGCACGAAATTTAAAAGCTTTAATCATATTTTGAGTTGATAGATGGAAAATTTGTTGGGTTTTTAATTACTGTACAAAATGTCAGACAATTGGCTTTAGTTTAATCCCGGGATCTCGCCTTTATCGAGTAACTCTCCTTGCCGGGTAACTCGCCTCCATATGACAGGCCATATAGTACTGAAATTTCTGATACAATTTACTTGTATTTCATGACACTATTACAATTTTGGTTAGCCGGGTTCAGTTCATGAAAAGTTCGCCGTCTAAACCGGGCCTTACTGCTATTCTTACTACGTTGTGTCGTCCTCTGTGTATCCGTGGATCATCAAAACACTTTTGTTAAAATATGAATGCCTTGATTAATTTCTAATATTAAGTGGGGTGGTGCAAGCGTGTTAAAAGAAATTATATTTAGTTGATATCACGAGATACCACAAATATATACAGGGTGTCAGTAAATAAAAGGTGATCGAACTTCAGCGGGCTATTGCATCTGAACTACGCTGCGTATATGACCGTGGTATTTTCATATTCAGAAAGAGCAGGCTTTTAGCTGTTGAACGATATGTTCTTCATGAGTTCATGCGAAGTCAGAATCGCATATTTTCACCGTGGAGAGTTGAACCTAAACCATTGAAAATTAATTAACCCCCTTTCGGACTTAAGTTTATGAATTTCACATCATTAAACTACACACATATTCATAATTATTATCAAGTAGGAATAAATTTTAGCTAAGCTACGACAAGTTCGTGATTAATTGCTTTTTCTTTTGTTATATGCACTGCTTTAATTAGGCACAGAGGTGAAAATTGCGATTCTGATTAGCATTTTTTATCGGACTCGTTCTTGCTTATTTTTCTCCACTCGGCATGAAAGACATGTCATTCAATAGCAAAAAGCCTGATCTTTTCGAATATGAAATAAAATTGTTCATACGCAGAGTAATTCACGCACAATACCGCGCTGAAGTTCATTACCTTTTTTTATACACCCTGTACTATATGTCATTAGGGAGTTTGGCAACCTAGAACGGCAACAACAACGGCAACGGCAAAATATAATGGCTTATATTGTTGTATTTGAGCCAAAGTATATATATATATACGTTACTACATTTAATAAATTTGCGGCCTCTTTAAGTATTCCTGTTTCTCTCAAACAGCCCTTAAGTAAAAATAGTCCGCGAATTCAAATAAAACACCTCAAATAAAATCGAACGAATTAATTGTTGCCGTAGTCATGTACCGTGAAAATGTGCAAATTACGTACCAGTTTCAACAACTAATACGGCATTCAACGCTTAATAAGCAGTTAAGACCATGCAATTTACATTCGTCTTTGTCTTTTAGGATCAATGCTATTTATTGTTGATGACGACTTTGCCGTTGTATTTGCCAAACTCTCTATTGTCTTCCTGGGGTCGGTTGTATACAGGGAGTGTAAAAAAAACGAAACCTCGGAATTTCCCAAGGAATCGACATTGTTTTAAGGACAAAAGAATTTAGGTGCCTGGGAATTTAAAATAGCACAACTGTCTAAATTACTGCACACGCGAGTGCATAAAGCAAAATTTATGCATGTATTTAATTAATGACACTTAGGCAGTGTTTACACTGTACCGTTTTCGTAGCGTTCTCGTATTGTTCGAGAGAACTAGACTATTGTCTTGCGTTCCCTTGAGGATTAAGAACAATACGAGAACGCTACGAAAACGGTACAGTGTAATACGGTAATATGATTTCAATCCCCAGAGGCCTAAAATATTTTTGCTTAAGAATTGCGAAGTGCATTTCTTAGGAAATTCCGAAGTTGCGTTTTTTTATACACCCTGTAGAACTCTTAATCACTTTTTAATCACTATTAATTTTTGTAGTTAAATAGTGATTAACTCTCAAATACACTCTTCTTATTGGATGACGTTTCCACTAACTGTAGTTAACTTGAATCAGCTTTTTATACAATCGGCCCCTAAATATAGCTAGCGCTAAAATATCCTAATGTTACACGACCCCTTCTCTCGGGTCAGTATTCTGACCAATACAGAAGGATCGTCGAGGCAGTAAGGGTAATAGCTTAACAGAATAAGATCGATATCACTGATACCAACAACAAGGTTTCTTTTAGTCATATATATATTATTTTTTATAATATTACGCGTCCTCGTGCGTGGCTAAAGCCGGTTTCCCACTAGACGGAATTTTGCGCACGGAGCGGACTTTTTCTTTGTCTTGTGATTTCTCGGGTGGAACTAATTAGAAAAGACAAAGAAAAATTCCGCTCCGCGCGCAAAATTCCGCCTCATTAAGGCTGGTTTCCAGTCAGTGGAATTTTGCGCGCGGGCGGAATTTTTTAGGCGGGTTTTGATCTGCGCATCCTTTGCGCACAAAAAGAAAGTTGACCTCTGTTCTACTTTCCCGCTTTGCGAGAGGCGGAAAATTATTTCAACCAATCAGATTGCGTCTTGAAGACACCTTCCTGCATTGCTGTGGTTTGAAAAGAAAAATGTCTGACAATGCTAAAAGAATTGTATGCGGTATAGAAGGACGTAAAACCATGCTATTAAGCCAAAACAGAGGGACAGATCAAAGAAATATCTACTTCAGTGCTCTTGAAAATCTTCCCGAAGTCAACCGAAGCATAATACATCAACCAGAACCAAGTCAACAAGTTTCTGCAAGTAGTTCGTCAGGTGAAGGTATGTCGTGAAAATTTATACCGTATATTAAGACCCTTTTGAAGTTTGACATTCGACTAATAGTAAATGCTTAGCTCTATATGAACTGATTTGGTGTAATTATTTAATGTTTTTGACTTTTTAGCATGTATTAAAACTCGTCACGACTCAGACAGTCAACTCAGAGGTTTGTTGATTTTAATTTTATATGTTTGTATTTATAATACTGCAGTTGGTGTCAGTGTGATAGAAGATACTGTGTCAGGTGAAGAAGCAGTAGATGTTGATAATGATGGAGAACCAGGAGAAGAAACATATCTCGATGAATACACTGCCGAGGGTTTGATAGAGGAAGTCAGAAGAAGTCGCCCTTGCTTGTGGAACACCTCGTTGAGGGTTTACAAAGAAGCAAACAGAAAGAAAATTGCATGGGAACAGATTGCTCAAAAATTTAGCAAAGATGGTTAGTTTGTGTATATGATTATTTACACTGTCAATAGTGATTAAACCCCTAAAACAAATAGGCCTGGGGCCGGTTGTATAAAAAAGTGATTAAAGTTAGCTACAGTTAGTGGAAACGTCATCCAATAAGAAGCGCGTATTTGAGAGTTAATCACTATTTAACTACAAAATAGTGGTTAAAAAGTGATTAAGAGTTTTATACAACCGGCCCCTGGTGACAGCCGTGCCTTCATCTGTAGTCCCGGATAGAACGGGCCATTCCATGTAGTATAGGCCACCCCCTATTGAGGGGTCTAGATCTCCAACAAGGGAGGGGGTCTTTTATTTAAATTTTCCACAAAATGGCCCAATACACTCAATGTTGCCATCTGATATTACTGTTTTTGTTGTGTTTCTGTTTTTGTTATGCAGCTCAGGTTTTTACCTTTTGTGAACACTATATTCTTAAAAAGTAAAAACATGTTGTGTTTAGTTATAAATAATAATAAGTATATTTACTCAGCCTGTACAGCCTGAAAAGGTTTTCCAGAAGGTTTCCTTCTCCCTAACACATGCTGATGCTTGTCTTTAATAATTATCATATTTTTTGTTTTCTAGTTGATTTTCTGAAGCTTCAGTGGAAGTATTTAAAAGACAATTTGAAACGATGTCTTGACAGGCGAAACCATAGAGATTATAAATTTAATTTAATTTAATTTATTAGCTTTGCCTTGTAGATAACTATATTACAATTAATGGCAGGGAGTCCGTAACAGCACTTAGCCAATTACTACGGCCCCGTAAAACTAACATTAAAACTAATATTACAAATTTAACAAATACAATAATCAACTAACAACAAACAGCATATGAAAATAACAACAATACGTCTTTCACATGCAGCACGAGATTGTTATTGTTATTGTATTTTAATTTCACATCCCTTAAAAGGCTTTTCAGCGAAATTTTACATAATTGATCTAAATTTTTATACACTGTAATAATAGAGAGACACACATAACAACACACAGTCACACAACACACACACACACACACACACACTTGGTAGTACTACACAAATATATATGCTATTTACATCAAAATGTCTTAAGATTGGTCCTAAATTTAAATGTTTCTACAAGTCTCTGTTTTAAAATATGTTTAAAGTCTTTCGTTGTTTCGCAGGCCCTAAGTTCTGGTTTTAAGGAATTCCAAATTGTGGCCATTCTGAATTTGAAAGATCGTTGCCCGGTTGCTGTTCTGTGTAAAGGAGTTTCAATCATGCTCGAGTTCCTAGTAACGCGAGATGAAATGTCACCTCGTCTCACAAACTGTTCAGTTAGGTATGCAGGTGCGTTTCCTGTCATACATTTAAATGCCACGACTGCATCACGAAAATATAAATACTGTCGAACAGAAAGCCACTTTAGTTCTTGCAGGATTGGTGTGACATGATCGTATTTGCCAACTCCGCTAACTATTCGACATGCAAAGTTCTGCACTACCTGTACCTTATTTAAATTTGTTTGAGAAGTGTTGCTCCAGACTGTAGAGCAATAATATAATTTTGAAAAAACTAGAGAGTTAATAATAATTGTTAATGTGTGTTTGTCAAAGCAATGTTTCACGCGGTTTATTTGACCTAAACGAGACATACATGAGGAGATAGTGGCTTATACATGGCTGTCGGACGTCATACCAGAGTCGAAGATTACGCCGAGATCTTTGGCGCTTGTTACAGGAATGATTTCTTTACCGAGAAGTGAGAGGCGAAAATTAGGACGTTTTGCTCTCATCTGTCTGCTACCGCATATCATGGCCTTAGTTTTTTCTGGGTTTAACAGTAACTTGTTATCAAAACACCAATTACGTATTCTCAAGAGATCTTGATTTATTTCTGAGACAGCTCTTTGTTGGTGTTGCAGAGAAAACGACATTAGGAGTTTTGTGTCATCGACATAGGAATAGGGAGAACATTGTTGTGGAACTGATGGCAAATCGTTCACATAAATACTAAACAGAAGTGGCCCAAGTATAGTGCACTAAACAAAGCTCCTGGGAACGATAAAGTTCCGATACATGTAATCAAAACTTGCTTGACTGTAATTTCACCTACCATCACTTCAATTATCAATGCTTCACTATTAACCTCTAGTTTTCCGAGCGTATGGAAAAACGCTGAAGTTGTTCCTATCCACAAGAGTGGTGATCATGAGATCGCAAATAATAATAGACATATATCGTTATTGCCAGTGCTATCAAAGATCTGCGAACGAGCAGCTTATAATCAGTTTTCGACCTACCTTCTCTTGAATGATCGTTTATCGTCTAAACAAAGTGGAAACAAGCATCTACACTCAACAGAAACCTCGGTAATTCAGACTACAGACATGATCCTGAATGCCATTGACAAGAAACAGCTAACTGCGATTGTATTACTCGACATGAGCAAAGCATTCGATAGCATAGATACCACGACTCTGATTACTAAGTTAGAAGATGTTGGCGCGTCTTGTCAGGCGATTCAATGGTTCCAAAGCTACCTGACATCCAGGTATCAAGTAGTAAGAATACAAACAACCTTATCCGACCCTTTAGAGGTTTTCTATTTGAACAACACCTTCGAAGCACGCAATGACGTCAAAAATCAGGGCGCTGGACAAATCCGAGTCTGCAATGAAAAGAACAACATGGCGCCCAAATTTGACAAAATCGCAAACTTTGACAAGCAATTTCTCCTTTACTATTAATATTTAGACCAAAATACTTGAGGAACATTCTAATAAGGGTAAGACCTTTCATATAAACCACACTTGTATTTGGACTGGAGTTCCCCTTTAATTAGCTGAATGGGTCTCACAGTTTAAATAAAGATTATTATTATTATTATTGAAAGCCAAAACTACAAATATATTTCAAATACAAACTATTTTCCGATAATGGTGACGGAATTGGTCTAAAATACTTTTTGTTTAATAAATAGTAGAAGGAAAAATTATAAAACGCCTTCTTTAAACACAAACAATTATTGATTTGTTGCGTTATTTATTTATTTTGGAGCTTTTAATTGATGACAGGTGACCACCGAGCGGAGATGTATTGCCGCCTAATCGCGTTTGTATGGAAAAATATCCATCTCCAGTTTACAAAATTCTGTCATACAAAGTCATGGGCGTAACGGAAGGAAAAAATTAGGAGGGCGGAAAGAAATTTGCCCGACTTTTTCGGATTGTGCCCGAGCAGTGCCGAAATTTTTTTTCCGGAACAATTAATTTTGGCGACCTACCCCCCCCCCGTCGCCAAAAAATTTTCGGTCAGTGTACCATTGTAGGGGTCCAAAAAATTATCGGACATACCAAAATTTTTCGGAATATCGACCAAATTTTCCAAAAAAAAAAAATTGACAGAATTTCCCACAAAATTGACAGAATTTGTCCCATTTATTTTTATAATAACCCACATTGCCCCCCCGCCCGGTACGCCCATGATTATATTACATCAACCACGGGTTTCGAATTGATTCTTTCAAGCACATGTAACAGTGGAAGTTTTTATAGTTTTACAATATTAAATATTTTATACTTATTAACTAAAGTTATTATTAAGAGAGATTTGATTGCTTTGACTACTTTTTTGGCTTTTTAATTCCCCACTCTTCGCCCGACTTATGTTGAACATTTGCCCGACTTTTCGACTTTGTAATCTTTTGGGGGGGCAGCTGCCCCCCCCCCCCTGCGCCCCCGGTCCCGTACGCCTATGTACAAAGTGAAATTTTAACTAAATGGACTAGCATTGTTCTCCAATAAACCTAAGACGAGCATTAACAAGAAATAGTGGCTAGGAGACCATCTCATAAATGTTAACCCGCCCATGCATAGGGGAGGATTTGCCTCATAGACTCCTTCCTTTGTCGCGGGAAATGAGTTTGACCAAAACTTTTGTCATTTGATATGATTAACTTAGTTATTCATCTACATATTTTAATAAAATTTAAATTTCAGAAGCAATCCACTTTTTTACTACGCCTTGCGGAATCCATTAGGTTTTCTATCATGAATGACGGACTCCAATGGGACAAATATTACTGATCCCATTACTGCCTCCCAAATCGCCCGTTCCAAGTAGATATTTGGCTTATTATTACTTTCGTGAAAATAACATACATTATTCAATATAAAAACACGGATTCATGTTCTGTAGACCCTCGCACGACTTCGGTGCAAAGTTAGAAAAATTGCAAATATCCGTCCTAATCATGAGCGCCATTTTGGATTCCTGAACGTGTCTAATATATTTGAGGATGAACAAAAAAATAAGACAATTTTCAAGAAATGATTATTTGAACAAGAATCAGGATACATCAAGGAAGTCATAGATGTATTATGAAGCCAAACGAAAATTGTGTCAGAATTCGCTGGACCGTTCTTGCAGACAATGCCTCTTAAATTTGAGAACAAAATCCCAGCCAATCAAATTGACTTCGAATTATTTTGGAAGTTGCATTTTTGCAAAAGCATTTTTCTACGCATGCGTGTTTATTCTATAAAACAGGACACGAAAACAGAAAAAGAAGCAGCGAAGTTGTTTTACAACTTTCAAAAACAGTGTTTTTACTAGTAGGTAATACACTGCGCTGCAAACAGTACATGCATGTGCAAGAACTTGTGACTGTTCAACAAATGGCAAGTGGAAACTTTGTGAAACAGGTGTTGGTACGGCGATTTGTTTGGCAATACAAGTATTTTTTCTAGAGTTATTTTTTGAAGAAACTTGAGTTGAATGCTCGGCTTTAATAAAACTACAGTCTACAGTTTTGGTGGCGGCAATCGACAAAGATCTTGTGAGGTAAATCCATTTACTGTACAGTGTACACAATCTTGATTACGGCATTTGTGTAACAAACTATATTTTGAAAACCGGCAGATGGCAGTCGTAGCTGTTTCTTTTGGAGTTTTGTAAATTTATAAGGTACTTTTCCACAGTATTAAAACACAATAAAACAATAAATTGTGATGTTCATGCTTAGACTATAGGCATAGCACCCCAAAATGGACAGAAAGTTGCCGTATCTTTTACTTTAAGGTACTTCCGCAGTTTTTCATTGGGCACCTTTACTGCGCACATCTTATAACTTATATTATTATACATTTAATATGTATTCTCGTTTCTAATTGGTAAGAAAGCACCGGCTAATTTTCAGTATTCGGCATTTATTACGTATTTTCCGCCGATGACGTCATCAGCGTCCAATACTTGTTTTTTTGGATCGAACTTGCATCCAAAAAAAAATTATTGGACTGTCTCGTGTCCAAGCCCTTGCGCGGCCAAAAGCTTGACCTATAAGCGCGCGAAACAAACAAAAACAAACAATGGCCTACAGCAGATTTGCTTCGCTGAATGAAAGTGAACTCTCCGAATTATTAGCAGATAAAGATAGTGAAAGCACGAAAAAAAGCCACAAAGGGGTAAATAGAAGTAGAAATAGAATATTTAGCTGAGCTTTGACTTTGTGCAAGGTGTTTGATATTCAAATTGTACCTTTCCTACCTCACGAACAGGAATCGTTTTATACGTGTCTTCTCAACCTCGTTCCCAGGGCTTCAGTGTGAGGACGAGGCGAGACACGAGGAAGCCCTGGTCCGGGCCGGTCACGTGACGACAAAAAATGGCAGTATTCGACAGCTACTCGTCAAGGAGTGGCGAGATATTCTTTAATGAAATCAAATGAAATATACAAGTCTTCGAAACAAATAAATAGCCAAAAGACTTCTCAATCGATATTATTTATTTGTAGAGCGAAATTTGGCACGAATCAGCTGAAATCTCTGAAGATCCCGTCTATGTTTTCTAAGATATACCGATATTTCTGGAGATTTTCAACTACAGGCAAAGCTGCATCCAACCTGCATCTAGGCGTCTCCATGCAAGTGGTGATTCACACGAAATTTCCTTTCTCTCGTCTTCAACAATATGGCTATTGCTATAATTAATATTTAGTTTAAATATGCTCTTATAGATCTGACTTAGTTCAATATAAATAAACACAAATATAAAACCTCGCGTAACCTGTTTGCTGTACAGGAATATACGGATTCGCTTGTTTCGCCGGACACCAACACTTGCCGTTTAGGAGCAATGCTTGCCTACAAATTTTATCCCCTTCACAATTTTTGTTTTATTTTATCGTATAGTGGCAATTTTCAAGTATTCGGGGGATTCTGAAACTGTAAAACTGGGTGGCGTGCGAATCTTGTAGAGACTACATCGGCCTAGGCGTAGAGCTATTAAGTAAACCGGGCCTAAATTAATTTAGTAGTTTCATTTAATTGTTTGTGTTGCTTTTATTTGTCATGATCAGTACAGAATATTGTAAATTAAAATATTACTACAATGCAATACGCGTAGTATTTCATCAGACATCTGCACTAATAAATACAGTACAAGGAAAACTACACCTTAAATAATAGTAGACGTTTCTTGTTTTGTCAGGAAACATCACAGCTCACTTCGACACGGCTTTTGAGTTTTGTAACCGGCCGAGACGAAAGTAAATCATGCAGTCAGGAAATTAACGTCTTACTTTGAAAGATTATTTTGCAAAACATACTCGTACACACAAGAATCATAAAAATACAAATGTTGAATTGTTATTGTCAACTGTCAAGTTCAGTTATTTTTAGACCTGATATGGTGTTAGCCAATCAGAATGCAAAATTGACCGGCCCGGACCAGGGCTTTCTCGTGTCTCGCCTCGTCCTCACACTGAAGCCCTGGGAACGAGGTTGGTTTCTTCTTTATTCGTTTTTATGTCTTTAAATGTATAATAAAACAATTATTGGATTCGGCTTTCGCATGATATCAAGAATTATTCAGACCTCGGTCTATGTTATCCGCCTCAGCTTCGCTTCGGCAGATAACATTGACCTCGGTCTGAATAATTCTTGATATCATGCTCAGCCTCATCCAGTAATTGCTTAATATCATCCATTATACATACCGTTTAAAACAAAATATCATTTTATGACAATTTTATGTTACTTCAAAACATCTTTGGTTACATTAGTGCAAAGAATTACGTTAAAATTAATGTTTTCAAAAAGGCATACAAAATTATTTTAGTATTTTAACAAAGTCATTTACGTATTTCACGTTTTAATGCCACAGTTCCCTAAAAAGATCGGTGACCGAAATTGAAAGAAAAATCATTCCCGGATCTTGAAAAAAATGCTTTATCAATGCATGTTCTCAAAGAAAGATATGTAAAGAAATGTGCAAAAGACATTTATGGATTAGAATTGTACACGTTAGTAGTTTCTTTTTGCTCAAAACACAATACTTTTTCAAAAATAATTACAAGATAGCTGTACTAAAGCAAAATCCGCGCTAAAACGTCGATAAATATCGGGCTGTTTTGAGTTTGCTGTTACTCGAAATAAGCGTCAAGTTGGCGCCATATTGGGGTAAA
>CACRXK020003717.1:21985-34897 GCA_902702795.2 Paramuricea clavata | reverse complement strand
GGTTAACAATACCGGAAGTATACATGCAAAATACAAACCGATACAAACCAGTTCTGACAACTTTGACTTCAATAATTCAATTATCCACAAATTACCTTAATGGTATCCCTAAAATCCCCAATCTTAACACTGAAAGTCCCACACTTCTGTAAATTCGACATCGATTAATGAGGGTGGGAAAGGGGGGGGGGGTATGATTCACGTTTCACAACAAAAAAATACCGTTTCACAATTCACGTGCCATAAAAAAGCAATTTCACATTTCACGGATAACGAGACTCTAATAAAAATAATATAATAATAATAGCTTTAAGATTATGTTTAATGCATGATACAGTACTATGCTTTAAGTTCTCTTCTCTGCCTGGCAGTTAAAAACTACTTACAAGTTTGAGTGATGAGTACGTCCGACGATCTCCGAAAGGCCTCCGAAGTTTCTACTCTTGTGCAATCGAGTGAGATCGATCATATAAACTATTATCGCGTATTATGTCCATTATCACTATTATAAAATAGATCGGAATAAACAAATCAAAATCACAGTTCACGAAACAGACATCCTTAATTCCCATTTCACGGAGCATTTTTTGATCGACAATCACGCCTCACGGCTGTAGAACAAATCACAGATCATGACAGTAAAATCAAGCATTTCACACGATCAAATATTGACCATTCACGCAGGGGCTCAGCCCCCCCCCCCCCAATAGGCTGATGGACTGCCCTTGTAAAAAGATGAAATCCGGTATGCCCTCCCAAAAATTATAGTCTAGCTACGCCACTGCATTCACGGGTGACAAAAATACCCTTTCCCACCCGGCTCATTAATATCGCTCTCTGATTCTGAATAAAAATCGCAGTTTATAATACGTATTGGGAACACTGATACGATTGGGAACCGTGAGAATTTGTATATAGATGCCATTACGCCAATGCAAAATGGGTTACACACTTTAATACACTTGATCCAATTTTGATTGGGACTATGGTCTACATTTCGTAGACCCATAGCCCCGTATAAAATGGGCCAAGTATAAAATTGGCCAGGTATAAAATGGGCTGTGATAGTTATATCATAGAATAAGAAGGTATACCAGAAGTCTCACTCAAGCAAGTATTTGTCCGCTTTTTTACAAGCGAATCGTCCGATCATCAATCACGCCATCCTGGCTAGTACAACCGGCACTTTGTACCTATCAAAACCTGATAAAAACTTCCGGCTGTACTAGCCAGGATGGCGTGAGCGAGTTAAAATTTTCGTGGGTTACACTTCAAATTCTGCTATACTTTCCTATTTTGTGGTTATATGCTGTATATTCAAATACATTCTTCAACCGGAATATAACCATGCGTGGTTATTATTGTATTAACGCTATAGTAAAAATTTAAAAAAATATCGTGCACGTGGCAAGATTCGATAAAAAAAAATCGTGCGGAGTCGGTGAGGTCCAAAAAAAAAATCGACCACTCTCAAAAATGCGCCCCCCTCCCCCCCATGAAAAATCAAATGGTCCGTCCCTAACTAAGATTTCCGATTATACGCCACGCCTCCAAAAAACTTCTTATGCTAGGAGCGGTCATCTCATTGGACGATTCTAAATGTAATTGACGTTTGAGCAAGAATACTGGCAAAGGATTGGATAACTTTGATCTCTGACGTCACTTTCCTGTGATATTGCTCGAAACCAAATACCGTACCGTTTCGTTCCTGCGGGGAACGAAACAAAAAATGTAAAAAGTTAAAAAAGTTAGGGTTAGGGTTGGTGTTAGGTGCCGCGAATTTATTATTACGGATAAATTTAAAATGTGCCGCGAATTTATCATAATGATAAATTCGGACGTGTTTAAGAATGTACTCATATAGCTGGATTTATTAAGGCCGAGGGGCATTTCACTCCAAAAAAGCGTACGGGATTTTCGGATTTTTAAAAATCCGCGGATTTTTTAGCGGATTTTTCCCGGATTTTTTCGGCGGATTTTTGACTGAGAGAAAATCTGTTGGATTTTCCGGATTTGTTTGGATTTTCCGGATTTGTTCGGATTTTTTCCGGATTTTTTGACGAAGCTTACGGGATTTTCGGGTTTTTAAAAATCCGCGGATTTTTTAGCGGATTTTCCCCGGATTTTTAGCGGATTTTTGAAGAGAAAATCTGTTGGATTTTCCGGAATTGTTCGGATTTTTTCCGGATTTTTTGACGAAGTGTACGGGATTTTTGGAGTGAAATGCCCCTCGATTAAGGCCTGTTTTAATTAGACGTCGAATTTCCGTCGAATCTAATTCGTTTAATTCAACGCTACTGGGTTTGTTTTCTATAGAGAAACGGACGTCTTGAGTGCATGGTTTTATTTATTTGACTTTCTGAAATTCCGTTGCCGTAAAATTCAGAAGCATCAGCATATTATATATAGCAAATTAAATTCGACGGAAATTCGAATTCTAACGGCACAGTCGACCTTAATATAGCTAATCAATATTGAACCAAAACTTCTCGATCGAATCCATCATTAGTCAGCGGAATACTGAACCAAGTGTTTAATACTTTAATAACCCTTAGGGTGCTGAATTAATTTACAGAAAATCTTATTATTTAGTTTCACTGCGGTTTTTAAATTTTTTGAAGGGAATTTGAATACAAATATATATTTATTATATACCATTTGAAAGCCAAAAATATAAGCTTTCTGAATGTTAACACTAGAAGGCATCAAGAGGCTATCCGGGGGAGGGGGGGGGAGGGCCTGAACAGATTTAGTATGAATGGCCGACAAAGTGGTTTTTTCCATGTTTCATCCATGCTGTGTGGATGACAGAGGGTGGTGAGGTTCTACTTCCTAATGGCATACATGGACCATCACTCTAGCTTTCAAATGACACCAAATTTATGTAAATAGCATGAAAATTGCCAAAGATATGAAAATTTATTGCCGACAAACCATAATACATATATTACAAAGTAACAAATATTACTACGTAGCTTCAGTTTGAATAAACCGTTATTATGAACTATCACTGTAAATAGGCAGTCAATAAATGCAACCAACACCAATGCAGCTTTTGGTTGTATGAACATTGTAAACATGCAACAAGTAAAACTTGAAATTGATTGAATATCCAAGACATAATACCTCTTGAATAGTCTCATTGATAGAAACCGAGTCTTTGAAGCATAGATCAAGATTTTCCAGTGAAGTGGGTTCAAAATTATCATCACTTGACTTGTTTATATTCCTGAGGATGAACATTCATTCGAACTAGAATCGTTATTTGGCTGGTTTTCTTCGCCTAGTACTGAAAGAACCTCATTTATTGCAAGAAAACCTCTTTTGGAAGCCATGTTGCAATTAAATGATATTTGTTCATGCGTCATGCAATATTGAACTGAAAACTGATTGTACAGGTTTGTGCCTGCATGTGATAATCGGCCATAGTATACTTTTTCGTGATTTATTAAGGCCTGTTTTAATTAGACGTCGAATTTCCGTCGAATATAATTCGTTTAATTCAACAATGCTACGATAAATTCATAATGATAACTATGATAAATTCGGACGTGTTTAAGAATTTACTCATATAGTGCCGGAATTCAAAGGTGGATCTCATGTTGAATATTAAATCACGAAAAAATATGGCCGATTATCACCAGGCACAAACGTTTGACTTTGCACTATTTCAACGTACCAGTTTAAATTGAGGAGTTTACATGCACATTCGGAATATCGTACTCGTTGTGCACGCAACCCGACTTTCTACCCGAAGGTAAAGTGAGGGGCCTGTACCAGTTCTGCGGGATGCGTCTAAAATTCAAGTCATGATTCGGGATTTTGAGTTCAAAATTCATGATTCGGGATTTTAAGAGAAATATTGGCGGGAAGCGGGATTTTATTCGATCGCGATATGCGGGGAAGTAATCCACGATTAGATAAATCAACAATGTGGATTGTGCATGTGCTCGCTGGAAATTTGCTGTTTTCAAGGATGATATCGAACATTTGTCCATCATGCAGCAATTACCTCTCATTTACATGCATGACTGAGGCTTTCGTAAGATCGAGTCGCGATTTAGAGTCATTTATTATTTTAAACTTTGTTGTATTCGGCATGTATTCTAGCGGTGCATTCAAATTGTATTCTATGTCGCTACCATGTCTTTGCCGAATACTTGGTTATCCTTTGTCTACATCTAAATCATACGTTGAACAGTGTTAGAAAAAAATGTTGGGAGTCGGGAAATTGGGGTGAGGCATGGCGGGATAACGGGATTTGAAGTGAAAATCGATCGCCGATCGGGCCAAGTCTGTTTGCGATTCAGCGAACAAACTCGATTTTACATCGCCCTTAACTATTTGCATCCATATAGTCATTCTATATATATACTCAACTGCATATGATTGTCTCAGCCGCGGCATGCTAGCTGCTCGGTACCCCCTCAATTGACTAATCTCGTCAATAAACTCAATGAGTAATCAATAATTCGAACGAACTGTATTGCTGATAAACTGTCATAGTACTAGTCTTACAGCTTAATTAGAAAAGACTAGAATTAATTTCTTTTAGGTTATATTACGAATGTCGAAGAAGTGGGGAGACGAGACTCCCCCCTCCCCCGTCTCCCGTTCTTGCGAAATCTCTGGATTGAAAGGATGATTTAGATTTTAGAGAAACACGTCTGTACAGTTTCACCACTTTAATTTCAGTGAATAATATTTTGATAGACAACTTGCTATACGTCCTTGTTTTCGCCTGCCATTACTTTGAAAACAATTGACGAAAACCAGCGCGGAATTTCTCGCTGAAAAAACTGTAAATTATTGGATTGATGGTGCTTGGAATAAAAGCGAGTATTCTCAGCAATGAATCGGCGAGTTTAACTGCAACACTTTGCACTTCACTGACTTCAGGCATGTATGCCAAGATTAGATGAAGTATAGTGAATGGCCATCCGCATACTACGAACACGACGGGCACTATAACTAACATGATAATGGTTTTGCGTTGATTTTTAGTCACAGATTCATTTCGTTGGCTCACTGTCGCATTTGTCTCCCTTAGTTCTTTCCCTCGGCTACGAAGCTTCATAATGATCTGCGTATACAAGTAAAACACAAGCACAAATGGAAATACATTATACAGTAGAAATATAGCAATCAAGTAGTATTTGTGTTTATTGTCATCTAGCCTGGAATAGGCAGTACTTATTCCTCCACTTGTTTCGTTGAGTAGCGCGTGTTTAGTTCTAAACACAGCGACAGTATTCCTGACGATGAGTTGACTTAATGCGCACGACCAAATGACGATCAAGGACATCGCGACTGTAATTTTCTTATTTTGCGTCATCTGCTTCAGTGGGTGTACTATGGCAAAGTATCTGTAAAGAAAACCAACCAAGGTAAAAACCCACAGATCTTTATTTTTGAAGCTATTCGACTGCATTTCTGTAGTCAATTTGCAAACGAAATGCGCCAAAACGACTTAGCAATGACTATCCATATTTTATAATTTACACACAGGGAGATTTTAAGCCCAGAAGTATCACTTTGTATAACGTGAGGAATTGTGCTAACCAGCATGTGAAACTCAAAGTCAAGAAAATAGTTCTCCATCGTAAATCTCTTTTCCACTCATCGCAAAAACTGACTCGCAAGCTCGCTGCGAATACTTTCATCCAATCACAGTGCTCGACAGTTTATTTCACTATTAGATACAAGTACTGGCTGCGGGCTTGCGAGTTGGTTTTACGGTGAGTTAAAAGGAACCTTTAGCCTAAGAACTGTACACAAAGGGTATCTTTGCTCAATCAAGCGATTTATTTAAAGCGTTGTATTATTTGCAAATATGTGACATTCAACCTTAATTGAAATAATTCATATAATTATACTCATTCGAATCAACCTGGTTCCCAGGTTCTTACTTCTTGTGGAGGAAAGACCCTGGTAGGAGCTGGTCTGCTAACTGATCTAGTAGATTTTTAATTCGGATGATCGGATAAATATTTGACTGATATTTATACTGTAATTTATAACTTGCATTTTGTTTGGCAAGTTTGATTTGATTTTAGGAATGGTCATTATTTATAGGGTGGTTGGGAAATGGGGATAAGGATTGAAAACTTTTTTGACCCCCCCCCCCTTCCAGATTGAAGGCAAACTTTTTGCCCCACCCCCCTGGATTGGAAAGTAACAGCAATGAAACAGGTGTGTATTGCAGGTAAAGTTACATGTTAGGTCAATCTGTTTAACCTACAATCTAGTGCAGAAATTATTGAGTCAACTAATTGGTCATTGCCCCCCTTCCCCACAAACAATGTTGGACAAACGATACAAAGGTGTATTGTCAGGTTAAATTAATAAATTTTTTTTCAACATTGTATATATATATATATATATATATATATATATATATATATATATATATATATATATATATATATATATATATATATATATATATATATATATATATATATATATCATAATGTTTATATATATATATCATGATGTTATATTCCATATAAATCATAATGTTCAACTAAAGGGGATTTGCAATTATAAATAACAGAACTTTCCGATCCCCTATTATAAGGATAAAACTTTGTTCGCCCCCCCCCCCCTCCCATTTACCAACTCCTTCCCCCATAAATTATGACAACAAAAGGAATCCAAGATAGTTAATTAGAAATCTGCTAGGTTTTAGCAGATCACGTGACCAGCTCCTACCAGGGTCTTTCCTCCACAAGAGGTAAGAGCCTGGGGACGAGGTTGCATGCGAATCATTGAGACTTAATTAACATTTTACCTTTCTATTGCTATGGTCACCACTGTAAATACTGAAACAACAGAACAGAAAATTACGACACCAGCACAAATTTTCGGGAAAATATCTCCTGGTTGAAAACTGCCACTGCCTATTTCCTGCAGAAGTAGAGCTGGCGTTGAAAAAACAATCAGCATAGTGTCAGAAAGGGATAAATGGGCAATCAAGACATCGGTAACATTGCGCATAGTATTGTTTCTTATTACCACAAGAAGAACCATAAAGTTCCCTGAAATGTAGATCAATATCAAAGTTACATGTTCCAGAGTAATGGCAAACTGAGCTGGCTCTGGCAGGTTTGTCAATTTTGGGCTAATCTCGTACCCAGTAACCCAGAGCCATCGTTGAGCTTCAACGATGGCTCTGGGTACGAGATTGACGTTTACGCAGTAAATATACCGAATGCAATGCATTATCGTGTCAGTAGACTGCGAGCAATCCCTCTATTTTCCGTGAAACTATAAAACGAAGGAAAATAGAAGCTCGCAGTCTGTCATGTCAGTGGGTCAAGTACAAGAGCTCGAAATGCATGCATATTAGAGGTGTGCATCGGATCGGATTGGACGTTTATAATCCGACAATTGGCTAATGTTTAAAATCCGATCCAAAATTGTCTAATCTGAATCCGAGTTGTGATAAAGAATTCCAATCCGATCCGATCCGAAGAACCTTTAACAAAATAAATTTCTCATTCAAGTTGAAATGTTTAACCAAATAAATATAAAAACAAGAAATACATGTCAAGAAGCTGACAAACTGACGTCCAATTGAAGTATATCAAACGAATTAAAAATGCAGCGGCAACCGCGATGTTGCTTTGATAAATGCATGGATAATTAATTCTTGCAATAATGCGTGGATAATTAATTCATTTTATTTCGAATATCGAAGTCCGATCCGACTACGAAACAACTTTATCAATCCGATCCGAAATGTATATTTTTGTTCCGAAATCCGAAATAATCGGATCGGATTCGGATCGGATTTGCACACCTCTAATGCATATCATCTGATTCAGTTGGTTGTATAAAGTAAACAGGTAGTCGTTAATTGAAGTTAACTACAGTTTATTAACCATGCAATCAGAATTGCATTTTTTAGAGTTAACTATATATACTATTCCACAACTATGCACAAAATAGTATAATTGAAAAAGTATATATATATATAGTTAAACATAACAGACCCCACCAAAACTGATTATGAAACATAGTATACATCGACTGCAGTATATTTGAAGGATTTTTGCCGCCGCCTTTATCTTTTTCTTCACGTTCTTTCAGGTGTCCAATTAATGATTAAATGTCACTGTCATCCTCATGCGTTTCAACTGCAGGTTTTGCAATACAAACCTGAAAACTTTTATTGATGTCTAAACTTACCTATGAGTCCGGCTATTGCTAACACGCCGTAAACAAAACAGTAACTGATCATCTTGCCGTATGTGCTATCGATATAAATAATGTTCCGTGGAGTTCACCGTTGCTGGATGTCACATGATTACAATGAATTCGAATAAACTAAAAATCATGACTAAGTATTAGTCACGCAGTGAAACTTTGTTTATTTCAATCTGAAGTGTTTGGTTTAATGTTTTAAGACAGGAAAAGTGATAAAATTGCGGGTGGAAGCAGAATATTTTTTCTAATTACTATTTTAATATTCCTACTTGAAATATTCATATATATTTATCAATATTCAGCTGTCAGCCCCGGATATAGAAGATCGACCATGATTTGGGTTGGGTTGGAATCTAGTAACGGTTTGTCAATTCTAAAATACTACCGCTCATTATTTATCGGCCAGGAATTTAAGAACAAGAAAATGTTTGGCACATGTTGAAATTATTTTTCAGGACGAAACGATCGCAGACTTGACAACGTTTTGAGTAAACAAAAATTGTAAATCTACTTTTGAAGGACGAAAACTTATAAGTATAAAATGTTATAATATTCTCTTTTTCAATAGATCACAAGGAAATTTCTAACATGAAAATATGAAAAAGGTCCCTAATCTATAGAATTTAGCTTGCGTCTTGAATATTTAATTTAATCTTAATAAATACAACAATCTATAGACCTCAAATTTAACACAATATTAAATGTTTTTAAATTCGATCGAAACATTAAGTACGCAAGTTTATCTCATCTTACTCAAGAAATCAAGGTGCTTATTCTTCTTACCATTTATGTCCATTATATCCTTATCCACACCAACGCACGTTTAAAATAAAAAAATATTGGACGATTAAAAATTTGAACGTAAGTCATATCAGACAAGATATATTTAGTTATATCTTTATTAAAAACTTTAATATGATGTTATAGTGACATGATTCACCTGCACATTATTCTATATGTATTAATTAATATACATGCATGTTTGACTGAAAACAGTGGCTGTCCGCGTGTAATAGATCCATATAATTACTGACGGTCATAATAACCTATTGTTTTCTCTCTGCATTATATCATCGAATGTCGAGAAGTTTTAGCGTTCTTCTGAAAAACGGGAGCGGTCTTTTTTGATTGTAGGGAAATTCCCAGGGGTAAATGTTTATACGGGCTAAAATAGCACAAAGCATTATTAAAAATAATGCAGCGTGCACACAGCATTATTAAAAATAATGCAGCGTGCACACAGCATTATTAAAAATAATGCAGCGTGCACACAGCATTATTAAAAATAATGCAGCGTGTCGCAATCCTTCGTCATCCTGACAAGTGCACGCGATAACGTGAACATCTCAAGATGAGAAGTTGACAGTGCTAAAGGCCCCTCATACAATATCACAGGGCCGTAGCAACCGGGGGGCTGGGGGGGGGCTGCAGCCCCCCCAATAATTTGCTAATAATCATTCTTTTTTCAAAATCATGCAAACTTTATCATTTAATCTGTGACAAACTGCAAAGAATGAAGATATTACTCATACTCCAGATCGTTCCTCGCGTAGAAATTTTAGCTGAATTTCTGTCGCGCATTTTCAAGAAAATCCCACAAAATCTGCACATTTTTGATGAACTAATGATTTATTTTGTCTTTTGCGTGTTGGGTCTTGCGAAAGAAAACTCTGAAAATGCCATTTCAGACCATCTAGAGACTCCAGATTTTCGAAATTTTCTCAAATGTTCTGCCTTCATTTCCGCGCAACTGCCATTTACGACGAAAATTCCCGCAGCGCATTTATAATACTACAGTCTGGCCCATACTTTCCTGTAAATTTCGACATACTAAAACGCTGTTTTCTGACTATCAGAATTCTGTTAAATCTTCCCCCAAAGTCCAGGAAATGGCATTTTAGAGACTCTAAATTTAAAAATTTCCTCGGGCCTTCGGCCCTCGCTTTCAGCCCCCCCAATCGAAAAGAACTTCCTACAGCCCTGTATCATCGGGCGCCTGAAGCACTGCCAAAACGGTCGCTGTGAGTCCTTTCAGCTCAACTTCATAGACAAATAGTTTCGTTTGCGCTTGTGGGATTTTATCCTAGATATACGCATGTGCAGAATATATCGAATAATGGCCTCAGTAATTATCTATTAAGTAATTCCTAAAAGGAATTTAAGAGATGGAAGATCGAGATGGAGATTGAAATTATTCTATAGATGATATGGTATCAAATTTAAACTGATTTTGGTACCCAAAACTACATATAACAATAGACCTTTACATAACCAATGATGTAAGTCTATTCTCGTTCGTGATTGGTCAAAACGCGTCGGATAATTATCGCTATCTTGCTCTCAGCTGCGCATGCGCAGGCTAACCACAAAAATGTTTTCTTGGTTAGTAAACTACTCTACAGCACTTTTTATATAGAATTTCAATACTAACATAGTTTGGATAGTATTTCAAGAAAAATACGAGGTATTTCGTCATTTAATCAAAGACAACAAATATAAAACAATAAAATTACATATTTATGTCTCTTTTTATCTAACAAAAACAGAAATTTTCAGGGAAACGTTAGCAGCTTTACGCCTTTAGTTGTATTTTTTATTTAGGATGGTGTCAAATTCCTCCTGGCTATCTGCAAATAAAATTTGCAGCTCTTCACATAGTCAAAACACAACTATTCCTGACTGCTTTAATAGTTATAAACATTTTAAAATATACCTTTAATAATAAATATACCTATAATAAATCTCGACTTTCGCTAACAAAAACGTATTGAGAAAGTTCTTTAACCACGGTAGTTGCTCCTTTTCTTTATTTTCGGTTTATTTTTCTTCGTTTTGAAAGACTTTCAGACACTTTTTGCCGTTTGAAACTCGGCTCTCGTCGCAGAGCAATAAAAATTGCGTATTGCCCGTGGGCAATAAATGATGTTTTTTCATTGGGAAAAACATGAAATTCATCAAATGATGTTTTTTTTTCATCAAATGATGAAAGTTCATCGAATGATCTTTTTTCATTGGACAATTTGAATTTGAGGTATAATATATCATTTATAGACCCTCCGCTCGGGAGATTCGTCGGAACATTACCCTCAGTGATGATATTTCCCTCGGGGCAAAGCCCCTATATCATCACTTCGGGTAATATTCCGCCGAATGCCCCTCGCTCCGGGTCTATAAATGATAAATATACGTATAAATTATAACAGTATATAGTTTGTGCAATGCATGGTATTTAATTTATTAATTTTTACATTAATATGATCAGTATGTTTACATATTAAATTATATATAATTCATAAAATAAATAGATTTAGTTTGGATTGTAATTCAATATTTCATCAATCCAACCTTGACCTTGTATAGACTATTTAGAAGACATGTCATCTGGATTATCTATGATGCAACAGAGGTTTTTAAAACTTTTCTAGCTATAACATATTCTTGTTGCCGAACAATATTACCAATAATTCAAACTAATATCTTGAAGACAAGAAAACTAGGATTGTTAGCAATAAGAGAACAACAACTGAAGCTTTGTTTGATGACGATGCATTTCCTGCAGCTTCCTGAAATAAAAACAGTAAAGGCTGGAAATGGCTGAAAATGTTAAACGTCAACATTATAAGTATAACAAGAATCACGTTCGATTTAAAGTCGGGACTATAAGATTTACCAAAAAAGTTAATTTTGAAATATTCTTCGATATCTTTCCTTCATTCATCTTGATCTTATCATAAGTCCACTTAATTAAATCGAACCATATAATTATATTCAACTTCATTTATCGAAATTATATCGAAACGCTATAAATCTAAACGCTCTTTCTACCTTCCATGATCGAATAAATGGAAGCGTTTAGCTCGTACAAAGTAAATATGTAATTCAGAACTTTGTGGAAGATTTCTACCCTCGAGACGTTTTAACTAGACCTCCTGACGAAGAACCTTTGCTTGAAACGTCGAGATGTTCATCTTTTTTCTGTTTAGATTGAGTAGCTGTCAGTTTAATCTTCCACAAAGTTTTGTGTGCATGTCGCAGCTAACCGCTGGACCCCCACAGTTTTACAGACCCCCTCCACTCGAATTTAGTTTCTCTAATTGAATCGTAACAAGAATCCTCTTGCCTGATTCATCACAAATTTTCAAGGTTGGCAGCATAGGTCCAAGTAAGTCATATTAGGCTACTTGAATAAAATGATGTGAATATAACAATGCCAAAATACAATTGTTGTTTGCAGCAAGTATGGTCTCATCATAGCATTCTCAAATCGATCGCGTTTTGAAATTTGCAAAAGAAGAAAGAAAGAACGAGTCATTAAACTCCAGTTACCATTTTGTAGAAGCCGTGAACAAAACAGTAGAACAGTTTGCAGTTGTTTTTGCAAATGGGCACCGTGCGAATTTTGCCATTTGTTGTGCTTCGACTTTTACCAAATCAAAAGAACGAACGCGTGCTCCAGCCCGATTTTCGGTTCTGAAAGGCCCGATTCGCAGATGACTTACAGATGTTGCTTCGCAACATGAACTAACATCTGTGACTGTGACTCAAAAAACACGCGTCAGTGCGCAAAATGTCCTTCTCACTAACTCCGCAGGTTCTTATTTCTTGTCACATACCAGTGGCATATACATCAATGATTGGGAAAGACTCTGTACATTGACATGCATCGATCCCGTCCATCCTCCCCCCCCCCCCCCCCCCCCC
>CACRXK020003716.1:0-34917 GCA_902702795.2 Paramuricea clavata | reverse complement strand
CCTCACCGCCAGGAGCCTTGTCCTCACCGCCAGGAACCTTGTCGTCACCCCCGGGAACATTGTACTCACCGCCAGAAACCTTGTCCTCACAGCCAAGAACATTGTCCTCACCGCCAGGAATCTTGTCCTCACCGCCAGGAATCTTGTCGTCACCGCCGGGAACCTTGTACCCACCGCCAGGAACCTTGTCCTCACCGCCAGGAACCTTGTCCTTACCGCCAGGAACCTTGTCCTCACCGCCAGGAACCTTGTCCTCACCGCCAGGAACCTTGTCCTCAGCGTCAGGAACGTTGTCCTCAGCGTCAGGAACCTTGTCCTCAGCGTCAGGAACCTTGCGAAAGGCCTCCGAAGTTTTTACTGTTGTGTGCAATCGAGTGAGATAATATAAATTTGATTATCGCAAATTTTGTATATATTTGCATTACATGCGGAAAAATAACCATTTTTGATTCGAAAGTGGTTATTTTTACAGCGCGTAATACAAATATATACAAAACTTGCGAACTTCACAGGGCTATAGTTTCTTCGTTTTACAACATTTAGCAACTAATCTTTGCAGTTTTACTCATTCTACGACGCTCTTTCTAGCTGTGCTGTTGGATTTCGTTCTTGCCTTGATCAAAATTTAGTCTATAGATGGAATCACCCATTAAACTTAATCAACTAGTGTTTGTGTATGCCCGTTGCTACCCAATCCACATTTTGAATCAGTCATATGCTTATAGTTACCATGCATACTCTGTTTTAATAAATAAATGTAAGCATACGGCTGCATGGGTTTAGTAGCGTTTACACTATCAAAGTTTCTGTGATCACAGTTGGAATTTTGCATGGGTAAAGTTTTGAAGAGTTGTCAGAAATTTATGAGGGAACTGCATGATTCATTGTTTAACACTGAGTCAGTTTCCTGAAACATTTCTTACAAATCCTTCAAAACTTAGAATTTGCCCATGCAAAATTCCTACTGTGATCACAGAAACTTTGATTGTGTAAATTAGCCTATAAAATGATATATCCAAAGGTATCCAGAAACATGCAAATAATATACATGCGGGAGGATTGGGTGGCTGTGATTTAACACATGTTAACTTCTTGAATCCATTTCTGAAGTCTTTGTTATCTTACAATCAATCATCAATATAGGTTACCTGATTATGATCAAGATATTTCAGTGTTTGATTATTATTTGGACGAGTCGGGAGAATGGGAGCTATGGAGATCAAGGTAGAATTGTAGTATATAGAATTCTTTGATATCTTTGCTTGAACTTTAACCCAATAACTTTAAATCCCATGATTTACCAAAACATTAAATTGTATTTCTTTCAGAGTACCAGATGAAAGTTATTTTGATGCAGCTGATCTTCTTGGTGAAGTTTTTGTTGAGACGGATCAAACGGTAGATTATTCAAATGTTTTGAAAAATAGCGTGCTTTATAAAGTATGATAGGTCGCTATCACAGGAACAATTTTGAAAACCATTATTGATAAATAATTAAAGTGCGACTAACCCCAAATATGATTTTTGTATTTGTAATATTTGGGTCATTCGAAGAAGAAATTTAACATATCTTTATAATAAAAATGTGAACTGCAAATTAGTTTTCCTTGTTTGTTGTATCAAAAATTCACCTAATGACCTCATATCCGGAAACTTTGACAGTGAAAAAGTTGATCAAGATGAGGTTTTTTACTATAAAGATACATTACATTTCTTCTTAGAATGACCCAAATATTACACATACCAAAAATCACTTTAAAAATCTTTATAACAGATCCGTATTCGTTTGTTAATGGAATTGGTTCGAATGTCAGGTCGAAATATCCTGCTGGTTGGACCTGAGGGTGCTGGAAAATCATGTCTGGTTAATGATTTCCTGGACAAACAAGGTAAATTTTATGATCAATTTTTGCATGCAGTAATATTTGTCCGGGAGCCTTGCTCCAAAGCTGCTCATGCCTGCTTTTGGACAAGAAAAATTTGTTTGTGTCTACGGCCGTCAAGGAAAACGTGACAAATCTACAAGAAATACTTCTATATATGGTTTTGGCAAACAAAAGGTGGCCTTAATGTGAGATAAATCGGTTTAATTATAACAACATTCCGTGCACACGAGCAACAAAACTTGTTGATCGTAGACACGAGAAAGTGAACTTGTCAAAAAAAAACCCTGGGAAATTGTTTCGGGAAGTTTTTTTCTTATTGCTTTATTTTGTTTTCTTAATTAATAGTTACTGAGGACAAGAAACTGATGGTTCGCCGTTTTGTGTACTCAAGTAATTCAACTGCATCTTCTCTGCAGCGTTTTATTGAAAGTAATATACATCATAGACAAGGTGAGCTTATGCATTGAAAACATTGGTTTCCTTGATATTGTAAATCCTGTCTTCAAGGGAATCGTTGTTCGTTTAATAGGGTACGATTATGGTGCTCGAGGTGGCAAGACATTGAGTGTTTTCATTGAAGATCTCAACTTGCCAGAGGCCGATATGTATGGAGTTCAAGAAGTTAACGAGGTAATGAGATCGAGTTGTAAATAGACCGATTTGTACTAGAGACATTAAAAGTCTTGCTCAAAAAATTCAAATTTCGATTAATGTCCAATACCTCTGCAAGATGTCCAATGGACATATTGAAAAGTCCAATGCTCATCTCATAGACATAGTCCATTGGATCCATTGGACAGTCTTATATATCCAATGGACACATGAAATGTCCATTGAATCCAGTGTACAGTCATATGTCCAATGGACATTCCAAACCCAATTCTTCGCATTTGCCAGCGACTATGAAAAATATTGCCAGTTTCTCTACGATAATTTCAAGTACAAATACGATAAATACTTGTACTTTTTGAACCATATTACATCACTAAGATAGGCGATCCAGTGATATACAACTCAGTTTTCTTTATTTTCCAGTTGCTGCGTCAGGTACTGGATTACCGTGCATTGTACAAACTTCAGAAACCTTTTGAATGGCGTCTCCTCGAAGATCTTGTTGTAATTGCCACAATGAATACATCGTTTAAACCACCAGCTACTGGATTTCATACTCCAATATCAAAGAGACTAAAGGTTTGCTATAAATTAGTTTTACAACATATTCTCAATTCTTTTGAGCCCACTCTTCTCGGCAACATTACCAACTGAACAGTTGCTGTAGTGTATATGACTGTATAACATGTTTACATATTTAACCATGATATTTAACTAAAGTATTCTGAGTATTTTCTCGTGAGCTCACAAATCAATTCAATCGTTTCAAGAAATCGATACGCGCTAACGGTAGAAGTTCCTCTAATCGTTATTCGAAAAGCAGAAAATGTATGGTCAAGCAGAATTTTTAGGGTGGTGCTGGACTTCTCTAAGGGGTTTTAGACACCACTAGGTGGGTGCGTACCCGCTCCCCCCCCCCCACACACACACACCCCGCGGTAGATCCCACTCCTCACTCATTGTAGAATACTATGTACACTAGACGCTTACATTTGAAGTAAACATTTAATAGGTGATCATGCTGCAAGTTTGTAACAAGCACATTTTGTTTGTTTATTTAGCGTCACTTTGCTGTTTTCCGTCTGCCAACGCCTGTTGCAAAAACGCTGTTCAGTATTGTCACATGTGTCTTAGAGGTGAGTACTATACTACTTTAACAGTATTCCTTTAGTTCGACCTTGCTCAATGCTACCTCATTTTGGCGTTATCTATATCCATTTAAAATATAGTTTGGATTTCATTTTGGTTGTAACAAAACTCATTCCTCCGAATGTATCGATATATAAATTCAACATATAACCATATTCAAAGATGTTATCAATGTATACATGTGTGATAAGTGTTAATGAATGATTGGCCACTCTCAACTCATAGTTATAATGAATTTTCTACAGTAAGTCCGATTGCAGTTTGTGAATTTCGAAGTAAAATAGAATATCGGTGTCAGTTATCGACAGATAATAGATATTATTATATATTCAAAGTCTATTCTCGTTTGTGACTGGCCAAAACGCGTCGGATAATTGTCGGTATCTTGAAGCCGTTGCGTTATTTCAGCTGCTGACGCCATCAGCGTGCAATAATACTTTTCTTGGACCGAAGTTCTGTCCAAAAAAGTATTATTGTACGCTGTGGTTACCAAGCCCCAGCGCGGTCCATTTGCTAAAAAGCGCGGGAAAATTACATATTTTTAAAAGCGTGAACAAAATGGCTTTGAGCCGGTTGGCAACGTTAAATAATCAAGAAATTTGACAAAAAAAGACAGCGAAAATACAAAGAGGTCAACAAAAGTTTACAAGACACTTTTTGAGGAGTATCTTAAACAAAAAACATGCAGAGAAATTATCCTCAAGACGCCATTGAATTGGCAGGACTTTTGGAGTTTTTCAGACTACGCTTGGCGAAGTAATTTTTAAAATACACTTTGTCTAAACCGAGAAAATCAAAGCTAAAGTTTATGTAAATTAACATGATTTTTTATCACATATAAAGATACGACACGCTTACGATTTTTCTTTGTGTTTTCCTCTTGAATTATTAATGAAATATAATATATATAGAATTGGAATATAATATATATAGAACTTGATATGGATCATAAAATTATGTCTATATTTCAGGGTAATATGTCTCATAACCAAGGCATGGGCTTACAACAAGAGCTGCATGAACAAATAACAGAAGTAACATGTTCCTTGATTGAAAGTGTCCAAGATGCCTTGAGGGCTTCACCTACTCCAGGTCGATTGCATTATCATTTTAATCTTCGTGATGTCGCCAGAGTGTTTCAGGTATGATGCATGCATTTGATATGTGTTGCGATAATTGTTTCAACTAGGGATTTTTCCGTAAGAGCCATTAGTAAATTATGGAGTGTCGACATTGAAACTGCATGGGTGGGGGAATAGTTTTTTTTCGCGTATTTGCGATGAAAAGTGTTTAGAACCTAAAATATTTTTGGCGTTTCTCTCAACATTACTTTGTTTAAGCTTTATTTTGTAGTTTATGCAGTTAGCAACCTTTTTAAATGTATCTGGCGGTTGAAAAACACAAAGTTCTCTCAAACAGTTCAATATTGTCAATTTAAATACATTTATTATTGATGCTGTAAGATTGACAACTTGAGTTGTACTGTAAATTGCAATTTGAAAAAGCTATAATTCACATGCAGTTATACCATTTGTTAGCCCAGAAAGTGTTCATTGGCAAATAAAATATAACGATAATGTACATTTCTGTGCAGGGTTTGAAAAACTGTCCTGAGGAGATGCGAGCTGACGAGGACTACGTTGTTTCACTGTGGCAACATGAGGTTCAAAGAGTTATGGGTGATCGTATAAGCCGTTCTGATGATAGCACGTGGTTTGAAAGGAAAGTTAAAGACCTGACCAAAACGGTTAGTTCAATGTTTCACCGTTAGAAACTGCAGTTTGATAACGAAATTGGAAATTGTTGAGATAATATTTACATAAAGATGCTTACCTAACTGTATAATAAAACACAAAACAGTAGACACTCCGAAAATTGTAAACATTTTTAATTCTTAACTGTATAAGATCTCCTAAAATTCTACTGTACCAGTATGGATACTGCATGTCATTGTAGATGACAGTATATATCCATGCTGATGACAGAACTTTTCTGTCAGTTTTAAAGTGCAGTATCAATATCATACAAAGAAATATTAGGGGAAAAGTTTTGTAAGTCAACATTGAAACGTGTACTCAGTAACTTTTTTTCTAATATTTCTTTGTATGATATTGATATTGATACTGCAGTTTAAAACTGACAGAAAAGTTCTGTCAAAAGTAGCGTGGCCTACAATTTTTGAAAATTATTTTGTAAGCCAGAAAAAATTCTTAATTAGCACCCTAAAATGTGTAATATCTTGCAGTATTTCCCTGAGAAATTGGCAAATTCTCCATCGCAATTCTTTGTCACATTCAACACTGACACCAAGGAATTTTACACAGGAAGAGCAGTAACTTCCACAAAAATTACAATCAAGGTATGGACCTAAATTCTCTTAGATATCTTCATGCTGGCAAGTGTGACTATCCCAGACTTGACTTTTCCCCTTGATATTTTTCCCTTTTCTAGCCAACACATCAAGCAGTAGTGAGTTTGGACGAAGTCATCCCATGCTTGGATACATATCTCAGTCGTTACAACGACGAATTCTCAACGTCCCCTTTGAACTTGATGCTATCAAGTCACGTTATCTCACATCTTGTACGAATACATCGCATTCTAAGTATTAAGAACAGGTAATGGATTATTTAAATATGGAGTTTTGTAGTTCAGTAAAGAGACCAAATCAAAATGAAAGTTTACAAGGGCGGATCTACTGGGGGGTACGCACCCCACCTAGTAGTGTCTAGCATCCCCCTGGACTGGAGAAGTCCAGCACCACCCTAAAAAATCTGCTTGACCATACAGTTTCTGCTTTTCGAAAAGCGATTAACTCTACTCAACTGTTAGTGCGTGTCGATTTCTTGAATTGATTTGTGAGCTCAGGAAAAAAAGATACTCAGAATGCTTCAATTAAATATAATGTGAGCGGGGTACCCTTCTTCTTCATTCCAAGAGATAACACTATTTCCAAAACGAAATCATCTTGCTGTTACCTCTTCCTTTGATTTTAAATGTCTCCTTCTGTTCTAGTGGTAATGTATTATTAGTTGGTCCAATTGGTTCCCAGCTATCTGACCTGGCAGCTCTGGCTCTGTACATGTTGGAATATCCCATACACACGATTGACTGTTCATACCGCGGTTCCTTTCTGGATGGTCTGCGCTCTGCTGTACGTAGAGCTGGCTGTGATGGCAAGACAACCACTATAATTATCAAGGTATGCCTGCTGAGATCATCTTAGATACTGCATCAAATCACCAGTGAAATGAGGATGTCAGAGTTGATGAGAGTTCGCATGAGAGTTCAAGATTTATGATTTCCAGTTTGACTTTGCCAAACACTGCACAATGCGCACATCATAATAGTACTTAGGTTTGATTGTCACCGGTGTGTTAGATCGTATTGAAGCCATGAAAAATATTTTTCTTAATCAAGGATCGTGAGATTTTGGATGACTCTTATCTTGATGCCATCAACAGTTTGCTTATCAGTGGAGAATACCCGCCATTGTTCTCTGAAGATGAAATCAACAGTCTTCTTCAGGTAATCTTTAGTGGACTTAACCAATGTATGATCTATAGTTACTAGTAAAGCGATATGATGAAAGACAATAAGCTACACTGCAGTCTTCAATACAACAGTTGGCTATCGGTCTTTTTCCGAGGAAAATACCAATATTGCCATCTACTGATTGCTCTTGACGGTCATCATGGCTGATCATTTTTGGACATTAATTTTAATAATTAATTCTCTCTCATTCTTGCAAAACGCAATAATTTATTAATCTGTCACACATACAAAGAAAGTTATTGCTTAGTTAGAATGTACATGTCAACTTAAAATTTGTCATTTGCAATTCCTGTTAACTTCGTAATATTATTGAGGTACATGCATGTTTGTTGATCAATGAATTGCCTTGTTATATTCACTGGATTTACATTCAATATAAATATTCTCTTTTGAGTCCTATAAATAATTAGTGTCTAATCATGTCCGACCAATAAATGGGAAGCCTGCGCCAGCCTATAAATGGGTTACTCTGACAAAATGTCAAACCAAAAACCAAGTTTTCATTATATTGAACTCTGCTACACAGTTTCATTAGTGTATATGAGCAAAAACTACATATATGGGATCGCATTATAAGCAAAGTTGGAGACAGGATAACAACAAATTTAAACAGCTTTCAAAGTAGAAGCAGCTGTTATTGCTGTAGCCTGTTTAGGAATTGTTTCTGGAAGTGCTTGCATATTTCTTTTACTTTCGTATTGTCTAGGCTCTGATGCCATCAATAAAAAGGAAATTTTCTAGTTTTCTAACGGATCCAATGAAATTCTTTCTGACAAGAGTAAAAAGAAATCTTCACATTATCCTGTGTTTACAACCAACGCATAAGGTTCTGTCTTCTGCATCAAGGTAGGTGGTGAATTGGGAAGATTATATACAATTTTCATCAACAAAAACTCTTCAATTGTTAGTTCTATTCAGCGAGATGCACAAAATCTTGACAGGTGATGCATAGTTGAATAATAACAAAGTAATGTGGTCCTGGACGAGATAAAGAAGAATTCAACGTTTTACACAAACGACCAACTTCGTCCAACCACGGCAGCTTATTGTAGAATACTACCTACACTGGATCACTAAATTTGACATATGTCATTCAAACACAAACATGGCAGCTTGTTGTAGAATACAACCTACACTGGTCCACCACGTTTGAGATATCTTTTTCAGGTAGTTCAGACACAAACCATGGCAGTTTATACTAGAACACCACCTATACACTGGACCTTCTAGTGTAAGATGTCGCTGTCAAGCTTGAGTTGTCATCATAAAAACTTTGGTACTTTTCAGTCATTATCCTGGCATCTTGTCCAAATGTCATATCAACTGGGTGAAACATTGGGGAGAAGAGGCATTGGTTGGCAAAGCAAAACACTTCTTACAAAGACATAGTTTGTTTCAAGATGATGCCTCATCTGTTTTAAGGTAAATCCTAGTTCTTGTTTCAGTTTATCAACTAAATTAATATAAAGCTAAACTAACCATATTTATGCTGAATCCCTAAAGGTCCAACTTCTGGGGATATACCCCTATAGTACCATGATTGTACTTTTATACTGTAGACTGAAAGCATTTTTTTATGTTAATTTTGTACTTCATTAGACCCAGTGTGGTGGCAACTCTGGCCTCCATACACGAATTTGTACTCCAAGACTGCCACCATATTCCTTGGGCTGGAGGCATGGCTATCAATCCTGAAACGAAGTCCAAAACCAAAGACTTAAAACAAGCCGGGAATGAAACAAACGATCCTTATGGTAGAAATTTACTCATGGAAAGAATTGCTTTGGCTAACCGTCAAGTTGATGTCGCAATGCCTAATGAAGTGTTTGTTGGACCGACAACCTACGATCGATTTTTACAATGTTTCATGAGTTTGCTTAAGAAGAAAGAAGGGGAGATTAAAAACCTTCTCAATGATTCAAGGTATAATAACAACTCATCTTAACTCTTATAGAGAGCTATTTGCATGATCCTACTTTGCTGGGATAGTATACTGTTGAGGGCCACTAGTTTCTCAGCTTATGTTGTTAACAAATTCAGTGCTACTGCCCCCTAGAGAAGTCCAGCACCACCCTACAAAAACTGCTTTACCATACATTTTCTGCTTTTCAAATAGTGATTAGCGGAACTTCTACTGTTAGCGCGAATTCTTGAAACGATGCAATTGATTTGCGAGCTCACGAGAAAGTACTTAGAATGCTTTAGTTAAATATGATGGTTAAATATGTAAATATGTCGAGGTTGTTATACAGCTATATTTTCAAATATACTGTACTTTAAACAAGTAAATTTACTGTTAAATTTATCAGATAAGAGATCACCAATCACCAACAGATCACGACACTTTAGTATATAAAAGAGCGTGTGAATTAAACAAGTCACATATTATTAGCACTGATGAAGATCCGGGCTTACGGATCGAAAGTTTTGCAGTAATAAATTTACGTGGTGTTTCCACAAACAAAACTATTAAATTTACTGTACTGTGCTACAGCAACTGTCCAGTCACGCATGCGTGATAAAAAGCGAGTATATAAACGTTATAAACAAAAGATAATGTTAGACGTAACAGAACGGCGAACATGCAGATTCGGCCATCTCAAATGATGGTAATGTTGGGATAGTAGCGTTGCAGACTGCAGAGGAGAGTGGACAGTAAGGCTCCCTCATGCACCACCCCATGGAAAACCAGCACCCCTCTTTGCAGATGAGGCTAGATCCGCTCCTGGTTTTACACTGCTAAGGACAGCTATTAATACAATTCCCTATGTTTTTCATTTCCAGATTATGTCTCAACACACTCTGCGAAGCTCGCAAAGATGCAGATAAATTAAAACACTACATCACGAAGACTAAATCAGAATTTGAAGAAGCAAATGTAACAACAGCCAAGCTTCTAGACGATCTCACAGCCAAGTCAACTGTCTTAGAAAAACTTAAAGCAAAACTCGGCGTAGGAAGTGACACTCTGAGATCATTTATAGCGATGATTGATAATGAAATCGACGATGATGATTCCTATCTCTTTGTTGATGAAGAGAAAGATGAACTAGATGAGGACTTTGAGAGAATTCAGGTTTGATTGTAATTATTACTTTTGAAGGATTTGTAAGAAATGTTTGAGGGAATTGACTCAGTGTTTACCATTATAAGTCAGTTTGCTCAAACATTTCTTACAAAGCTTTCAAAACTTTACCCATGTAAAATTCTTACTTTGATCACAGAAACTGTGACAGTGTAAACCAGGTTTAACTTTACTGATTCTTCAATTCAGGTGGCGAAAATGAAAAGTAGGAAAGCAAAAACTGTTGAAGAAATTACAATGGCGGAAAGAGAAAGAGAGAGGTTAAAAGAGGAGTTAGACGAGGCTGAGGATCAGGTATGCATGTACCTACACTATTATATTTTAAAGGATTGCCCCCACGGCATTTGGACTAAGTCGCACTTGTCATAAATTCTATATAAAACGAGGATGAGAGTTGGCAGTCACGCGACCCTGGTTAGCTGTTCTTAATATATAAAAAAATCTTTACAATTTGTAACAACGGTGTCACTCAACCAGCGCATATGTGGTGCCGTGGTCACCATGCTTGTCTTTCAAACTGTGGGATCCTTGGTCGGACCTTTACCCAAGGTCGTAAAATAATAGGCAATTCCAGCTTTTAGTTTATGCATGCAGCGGACGATGGGAAGTAAGGTATCACATTGGTGATTATGCTGAAAAAATAAAAATGATGGCCGTTTAAACACGGAGTGATAGTTTATACTTGTAAATATTGAAATTTTTCGGTTGTTTCGGTAGTTTTTATTGAAATTGTTCAGCATAATCAGCAATATGATACCTTACTTCCCATCATCCCCTGCACGCATAAACTAAAAGCTGGAATTGCCTATTGAGGAGAAAGAGCTACCTTTTCATTGGCATCATGCAGTAAATGGTTAGACTTTCGCGTCTTCTCGGATAAGGACGTTAAAATCGTAGGTACCTCGGATCCACTATCAATTGGGCAATATAGCCTGTTGGGAAATCCGCTCAACGTATACAGCTATTTCAATTAAGGTTGTCCACGAGCAAAGTGGAAAAGTCGAATACGAGCGCGAAAGGCTGCTGGGAACCGCTTTGAAAATTAATGAATTTGTTAGCGATTCCCAGCAGCCTTTCGCGCTCGTATTCGACTTTTCCACTTTGCTCGTGGACAACCTTAATTGAGATAGCTGTATACCAAAATCCAGTAATATGCTCATGAGCATTCTCATGCACGCTACTTTGGTATCTCATGTGCACGCTCATATATGTACCAAAATCCAGCATATGCTCATGAGCACGCTCAAATACACTGGGAAAAAAAAGTGAAATCCATACTACGAAATTTGCAATTGCACCACTAAATCCATAGTATATCCATACTATTTCGATACTATATCCATACTATGGAAATATACAATTATTATGGATAACCAAAATCCATTCTATTTCCAATAAAGGTCTATACAATTTCCATTCTATGACCTTCTATGGATTTTCAAACTTTTTTCCAGTGATATATTTACGAAAATACAGTAATATGCCCATAAGCACTCTCTCATCAATGAGTGATAAACTCGATAAACTAAACTAAACTCAAATGTTTTGTCAGGTACTAATCTGGCAAGAACGTCTAGATCGCACGTGCTGTGAAAGACTCAAGGCAATACAAAATCCTCCTACCATGATTGGAATGGTCATGTTAATGGCCATGGTACTACTCGGGAAACAAGAGTTCTCTCCGCACAGTTCAGGTGCTGCCTCCTCAATACGTCATGAGCGCAAGTCGTTCGATGGAGGTACTATAGCGGATGATACTTCAAGCTCAGGAGGACATAGCAAGAAGAGAAATAGACTTGAACCTGGTCAACCGCGTGCGCCACCACAGCCTACTTATGCAGGTACTGAACATTGAGGCTTACTAGTTTTCAGGATTTTGGACAGTGACTCAGGCCCGTTTCAGACGGCGTACTTCTCATGTGCCGAACTTAATTGATGAATTAGGTACGGCAGAAGAGCGACGTATGAATCTATTAAGTACGGCAGAATTTGGAGCGGCAAAAGTTCGACACAAGTTCGGCAGAGCTTGTCGCATTATGCGACGTTGGAGCGACGTTGATTCATACGCCGCTCCACTCATGTGCCAAACTTAACTCAACTTTAGTCTAAAAATAAACTTATTTATTTTGAATTTTATTGAGGTTTCGCTGGCGAATGCGCCCTAACCTTGTCAATAACATAGTATTTGGTACGCCGTTTGAATCACTGCCGTTCTTGTGTCGCATCTAATACAATTAAGATCGGCACATGAAGAGTACGCCGTCTGAAACGGGCCTCGTACACCTTACATTGGCATCGCCTTAGTATATATATATGAACTTGTGGTTAGAGCTTGACAACTGGCCTCTGTAGCTCAGTTGGTTAGAGCTCGACAACTGTCATTCTGTAGCTCAGTTGGTTAGAGCTCGACAACTGTCATTCTGTAGCTCAGTTGGTTAGAGCTCGACAACTGTCATTCTGTAGCTCAGTTGGTTAGAGCTCGACAACTGTCTCTCTGTAGCTCAGCTGGTTAGAGCTCGACAACTGTCTCTCTGTAGCTCAGTTGGTTAGAGCTCGACAACTGTCTCTCTGTAGCTCAGCTGGTTAGAGCTCGACAACTGTCTCTCTGTAGCTCAGCTGGTTAGAGCTCGACAACTGTCTCTCTGTAGCTCAGTTGGTTAGAGCTCGACAACTGTCTCCTCTCTGTAGCTCAGCTGGTTAAAGCTCGACAACTGTCTCTCTGTAGCTCAGTTGGTTAGAGCTCGACAACTGTCTCTCTGTAGCTCAGTTGGTTAGAGCTCGACAACTGTCTCTCTGTAGCTCAGTTGGTTAGACCTCGACAACTGTCTCTCTGTAGCTCAGTTGGTTAGAGCTTGACAACTGTCTCTCTGTAGCTCAGTTGGTTAGAGCTCGACAACTGTCTCTCTGTAGCTCAGTTGGTTAGAGCTCGACAACTGTCTTCTGTAGCTCAGTTGGTTAGAGCTCGACAACTGTCTCTCTGTAGCTCAGTTGGTTAGAGCTCGACAACTGTCTCTCTGTAGCTCAGTTGGTTAGAGCTCGACAACTGTCTCTCTGTAGCTCAGTTGGTTAGAGCTCGACAACTGTCTCTCTGTAGCTCAGCTGGTTAGAGCTCGACAACTGTCTCTCTGTAGCTCAGTTGGTTAGAGCTGGACAACTGTCTCTCTGTAGCTCAGCTGGTTAGAGCTCGACAACTGTCTCTCTGTAGCTCAGCTGGTTAGAGCTCGACAACTGTCTCTCTGTAGCTCAGCTGGTTAGAGTTCGACAACTGTCTCTCTGTAGCTCAGCTGGTTAGAGCTCGACAACTGTCTCTCTGTAGCTCAGCTGGTTAGAGCTCAACAACTGTCTCTCTGTAGCTCAGTTGGTTAGAGCTCGACAACTGTCTCTCTGTAGCTCAGTTGGTTAGAGCTCGACAACTGCCTCTCTGTAGCTCAGTTGGTTAGAGCTCGACAACTGTCTCTCTGTAGCTCAGTTGGTTAGAGCTCGACAACTGTCTCTCTGTAGCTCAGTTGGTTGGAGCTCGACAACTGTGTCTCTGTAGCTCAGTTGGTTAAAGCTCGATAACTGTCACTCTGTAGCTCAGTTGGTTGGAGCTCGACAACTGTCTCTCTGTAGCTCAGTTGGTTAGAGCTCGACAACTGTCTCTCTGTAGCTCAGCTGGTTAGAGCTCGACAACTGTCTCTCTGTAGCTCAGTTGGTTAGAGCTCGACAACTGTCTCCTCTCTGTAGCTCAGCTGGTTAGAGCTCGACAACTGTCTCTCTGTAGCTCAGTTGGTTAGAGCTCGACAACTGTCTCTCTGTAGCTCAGTTGGTTAGAGCTCGACAACTGTCTTCTGTAACTCAGTTGGTTAGACCTTGACAACTGTCTCTCTGTAGCTCAGTTGGTTAGAGCTCGACAACTGTCTTCTGTAGCTCAGTTGGTTAGAGCTCGACAACTGTCTCTCTGTAGCTCAGTTGGTTAGAGCTCGGCAACTGTCTCTCTGTAGCTCAGTTGGTTAGAGCTCGACAACTGTCTCTCTGTAGCTCAGTTGGTTAGAGCTCGACAACTGTCTCTCTGTAGCTCAGTTGGTTAGAGCTCGACAACTGTCTCTCTGTAGCTCAGTTGGTTAGAGCTCGACAACCGTCTCTCTGTAGCTCAGTTGGTTAGAGCTCGACAACTGTCTCTCTGTAGCTCAGTTGGTTAGAGCTCGACAACTGTCTCTCTGTAGCTCAGTTGGTTAGAGCTTGACAACTGTCTCTCTGTAGCTCAGTTGGTTAGAGTTCGACAACTGTCTCTCTGTAGCGCAGTTGGTTAGAGCTCGACAACTGTCTCTCTGTAGCTCAGTTGGTTAGAGCTCGACAACTGTCTCTCTGTAGCTCAGTTGGTTAGAGTTCGACAACTGCCCTCTGTAGCTCAGTTGATTAGAGCTTGACAACTGTCTCTCTGTAGCTCAGTTGGTTAGAGTTCGACAACTGCCCTCTGTAGCTCAGTTGATTAGAGCTCGACAACTGTCTCTCTGTAGCTCAGTTGGTTAGAGCTCGACAACTGTCTCTCTGTAGCTCAGATGGTTAGAGCTCGACAACTGTCTCTCTGTAGCTCAGTTGGTTAGAGCTCGACAACTGTCTCTCTGTAGCTCAGCTGGTTAGAGCTCGACAACTGTCTCTCTGTAGCTCAGTTGGTTAGAGCTCGACAACTGTCTCTCTGTAGCTCAGCTGGTTAGAGCTCGACAACTGTCTCTCTGTAGCTCAGTTGGTTAGAGCTGGACAACTGTCTCTCTGTAGCTCAGCTGGTTAGAGCTCGACAACTGTCTCTCTGTAGCTCAGCTGGTTAGAGCTCGACAACTGTCTCTCTGTAGCTCAGCTGGTTAGAGTTCGACAACTGTCTCTCTGTAGCTCAGCTGGTTAGAGCTCGACAACTGTCTCTCTGTAGCTCAGCTGGTTAGAGCTCAACAACTGTCTCTCTGTAGCTCAGTTGGTTAGAGCTCGACAACTGTCTCTCTGTAGCTCAGTTGGTTAGAGCTCGACAACTGTCTCTCTGTAGCTCAGTTGGTTAGAGCTCGACAACTGTCTCTCTGTAGCCCAGTTGGTTAGAGCTCGACAACTGTCTCTCTGTAGCCCAGTTGGTTAGAGCTCGACATCTGTGTCTCTGTAGCTCAGTTGGTTAGAGCTCGACAACTGTCTCTCTGTAGCTCAGTTGGTTAGAGCTCGACAACTGTCTCTCTGTAGCTCAGTTGGTTAGAGCTCGACAACTGTCTCTCTGTAGCTCAGTTGGTTGGAGCTCGACAACTGTCTCTCTGTAGCTCAGTTGGTTAGAGCTCGACAACTGTCTCTCTGTAGCTCAGTTGGTTAGAGCTCGACAACTGTCTCTCTGTAGCTCAGCTGGTTAGAGCTCGACAACTGTCTCTCTGTAGCTCAGCTGGTTAGAGCTCGACCACTGTCTCTCTGTAGCTCAGCTGGTTAGAGCTCGACCACTGTCTCTCTGTAGCTCAGCTGGTTAGAGCTCGACCACTGTCTCTCTGTAGCTCAGCTGGTTAGAGCTTGACAACTGTCTCTCTGTAGCTCAGCTGGTTAGAGCTCAACAACTGTCTCTCTGTAGCTCAGTTGGTTAGAGCTCAACAACTGTCTCTCTGTAGCTCAGCTGGTTAGAGCTCAACAACTGTCTCTCTGTAGCTCAGTTGGTTAGAGCTCAACAACTGTCTCTCTGTAGCTCAGTTGGTTAGAGCTCGACAACTGTCTCTCTGTAGCTCAGTTGGTTAGAGCTTGACAACTGTCTCTCTGTAGCTCAGTTGGTTAGAGCTCTACAACTGTCTCTCTGTAGCTCAGCTGGTTAGAGCTCAACAACTGTCTCTCTGTAGCTCAGTTGGTTAGAGCTTGACAACTGTCTCTCTGTAGCTCAGTTGGTTAGAGCTCAACAACTGTCTCTCTGTAGCTCAGTTGGTTAGAGCTCGACAACTGTCTCTCTGTAGCTCAGCTGGTTAGAGTGCTGCACCAGAATGCAGGTTCGATTCCTACCCGAGGGAATAATAATCTTTCTATCTCGCAGGCACTGGAAGAAGACGTGCAAAGACAAACTGAACGTGAGAACGAGCTACAACAACGTTTTGGCGAACTTTTGGTAGAACGCGACAACTTTAAACATTCAACGTCGTCATAGCAACATGGCGATGGCGTGTATATAGATCATTGACATTGACCCCGCGTTGAACTATATATGCATCTCTGTGTAGAGTTCAATGATGTAGTAAGCAAAGCAAATTGGCGCAAAATTAATGTGCGTAAAGCCAGCCTTGGCCTTTCACTCGCGGGCGAGTTACCTGCGAATGAATTTGCAATGGTTTCCCGTTTGAAAATATCCGAATGGAGTCGCGCGCTTAATCCCTGCATATGGTGTCCCATGTCCGCCAAAAATCAACTTTTGCATTTCACTATATGATATTTTGAGGATCATACTCATTTCATTAAAATAACAACATTGTTTTTGAAGATCACCGGTTTATCGGTTGAAAACACAACTTATTTTTTGAAGACCAACTTTTGAAGACCAACTTTTGAAGACCAACTTTTGATACCCAACCGCAATCCAATGTCTTTGTTGTTCGCGGGCTCATATTGTGATTTTCCGCTAAAATCATCTCTGTCTGAGTAACTAAACTTTTTATATATTCAGTGTTTTATTTTCCTTATCCATTTTGTGCGGGCCGATGTAAATTCAAGAATATGAATTATTCATATACTGTACAATGTACATGACATGTATTAATAGTTAATTATGATTCAATAATCATTAATAATTCAGGAGGAAAACACAAAGAAAAATCATAAGCGTGTCGTGGTTTTATATGTCATAAAAAATCATGTTAATTTACATAAACTTTAGCTTTGATTTTCTCGGTTTAGATAAAGTTTATTTTAAAAATTACTTTGCCAATGAACTCGTATAAGATGAATCGTTTTTGAAGCCATTTAAAGCACTTGTAGTCGTGTTTTATCACATATAAAACACTCCGCTACGCGTCGTGTTTTATATGTGATAAGACACTCCTACGCGTGCTTTAAATAGTACTTTATGACTTGGTGTTGGCGGCTCGTATAATATTTTACTTTTGATCAGGTTAGATTGCAGAATACCCCTCCATTTTCTAACATTACATGCAATTTTAGTTGCGATTTTCTCCTTTTGTAAGATGTGAAGGAGTAGATTACATAAACATTTATAACTTTAATATCCACTCCTTCACATCCTCCAAAAGGAGAACATATTTCGAGCAGTGGCAGCAGACATCAACTTTTAGAGGGGGGGAGGGGGCAGGGGGAAAGCTTGTGCAGGTTTTTAATGTCCTGTGTACCATTTGGACTCATAAACAGTCTAAACAGTGCCGTAGCAAGCTCGATAATTGGGGGAGGGGGCTGATATTCATATATTCATGTTCTGTGTTATTATTTCTTTAGAAATCAATTGTTTTTATGGTCTGTGAACACAAATATATGAATATCAGCCCCCCCCCTCCCCAATTATCGAGCTTGCTACGGCGCTGCTAAAACCTGACTGTGTGTAATATATTAGGATATCTATGTTCTAGGACAATACATTATCCTGTTTTTCTCTGTTTACCAATGGGTCATTCCAGAAAACATCCATACCACCCTCACGGAGGAAATTAGAAGTTAACTCCCCTACCCCCTTCGGATATCCTATTGTCTGCATTGGTATTCCATTTGTTCCATATTGAAAAGAATGTTATATGCCTCTCCAACGTTTGCACAAATCGAATAATCAAGATTCATATTTACTAGCAATTACCGTTGTAAAAAATCAAGTTTCAGCATAAGCTCTTATGTAGTCTACATTAGCGTCTCGAGACTGTGAAAAACGGTCGATGGAATTTATCACATCAAAAATCGCCTGTAGCAAGTATTGTTTGTCTTCTTCCTCCATTTTGAAAACATAATAAATGAGCCCGCGAACAACAAAGACATTGGATTGCGGTTGGGTATCAAAAGTTGGTCTTCAAGAGTTGGTCTTCAAAAGTTGGTCTTCAAAAGTTGGTCTTCAAAAGTTGGTCTTCAAAAGTTGGTCTTCAAAAAATAAGTTGTGTTTTCAACCAATAAACCGGTGATCTTCAAAAACAATGTTGTTATTTTAATGAAATGAATATGATCCTCAAAATATCATATAGTGAAATGCAAAAGTTGATTTTTGGCGGACATGGGAAACCATACTGCCACTCCAAAATGGTAATGCAGAAGCGAAAATTGCAAGGAACTAGTCTGTGTAAAGCTTAATATTTCGCACATGAGCTCAAAAATATATTTACTGCTTTTTAAAATTCATGCATAATTGACATGATAACATTTTGATGTGCGTAACTTTTTGGCATTTTTTAATCTCAATGTTTGGCCCACTGGTTTGGCCTTGGATCTTGAGCATGCGCAAACGACGCAGTTGCCTCGAAAAATCTCGAAAAAATGGCGGCAAAATCAGAAGAAGATGAAAAAGATGAACATTTTAAGCAACTTAAACTTGTTGTTTTTGGTGCCACTGGTGCTACAGGAACAGAGGTGGTGAAAGAAGGTTTAGAACTTGGCCATGATATTACAGCCATTGTAAGAACACCCGAGAATTTTAAGTTAAAGTGAGTATATAATAGTTTGAAAATATGTGTTTTTATTATATTCTAATATTTATTAGAATAAAAGTCTAAATAAATTTACCTAGACTCCCTAGAGAACCCTTCTTAGACACCAGTTTAGGAAGAAAAGGGTAAATATTCTGACCTTTTTATATTAAATAATTTTAAACAAAGCAGGTCATTTCTTTTGTATTTATAACTTTTGTTTAATACAAATTCAACGTGTGATATTGCATACGTATTAACAGGGTTGAGTATGGTTGTACTGTAATATAATATATGTTTTAATAATTTAATGTTATAAACACTGCTGTAGAGAAAAAGTGTATTTTATAGTAATAAGGTTTAACACAATGGCATCAGCTGTTGCATTGGAATTGGTATTTATTACATATATTATAATATTTACACACTTTATGCATTTTGCAGTATGATTGAGACAGGTACTACTTGTGATCTAGTATTATAAAACCTTCATGAGAATTGCCCCACACGTTATAGGCATGAAAATTTGAAAATTGTCAAAGGAGATGCATACCATATTGATACCTTTGAAGCAGAATTCTCTGGAAAAGATGCAGTGTTATCATCTCTTGGGTCAACATCAATTGGTCCATTTGCAACCACAACATTATATTCAGACACTATGAAGGTTATTTTTGAGGCCATGAAAAGGTGAGATTGCAAAACCAGTATGTTTGAAATTTGGGTGGTGGTGCCCAGGGATTGTGGACCTATTTGACCGCAAAATTTAGATAAAATTAGAATGAGGTCCATTTTCGCTAGATATTTGAGAAACGTAGACCAGATCTTTCCATTGATACAGAGACAAAAATTCGGGTCTGACCGGTCAGGCCATTGAATGGAAAGCGCCCTATGAAAGCAGCTGCAATTCAAGCAAAATTTACATCAATGACACAATTTGCAAAGCATTCTTGATATTTTACCCCCTCTGACCAGATATTTTAATATATAAAATTAATATATAAATATTAATATATATATATATTAATAAATATATATATATATCCACAAACTTAAACAGTATGGCGTATCAGGACAGTTGTATGCATGGTTCGAAGACTATCTGAGCGGTCGTTGTCAACGAGTTGTGGTAGATGGAGTTGTGGTAGATGGAGTTGTGGTAGATGGAATTGTGGTAAATAGACCAGAGATATCAATCTCTCGACAAGAACACCCAAACAGACATCGTTTACCTAGATTTTGCAAAGGCATTTGACACTGTTGACCACAATATTCTTCTCCACAAACTTAAACAGTATGGCGTATCAGGACAGTTGTATGCATGGTTCGAAGACTATCTGAGCGGTCGTTGTCAACGAGTTGTGGTAGATGGAGTTGCATCTTCGTGGGCACCTGTAACATCTGGTGTGCCACAAGGAAGTATCCTAGGACCTGTTCTGTTTGCGATCTTTATAAACGATCTTCCAAATGTACTACCAGACGAGACCTCGGCAGCATTGTATGCAGATGACACCAAAGTGTACAAATCAATTAAATCGGAAGATGACTGTCAAATTCTGCAACACGCCTTGACCAGCCTTGAATGTTGGAGTCATGATAACAACCTATATTTCAACCAGTCGAAATGTAAGGTGCTGACCATCACACGAAAAAAGACTCCCCTCGTGCATGTCTACCACATGAATTCAAAGGAACTCTTGCGTGTGGATAAAGAGAAAGACCTTGGTGTTTGCATCAGTGCCAACTTCAGTTGGGATGTTCACATCCACACAATCACGGGTAAGGCTAACAAGATGCTCGGGCTGCTTAAACGAACTTGCCCTCTTTTGAGAGACAAAACAGTACGACGAACGCTGTATCTCTCGCTTGTTAGATCTCAGCTATGTTACGCTAGTGAAGTTTGGTCTCCACACACTGTCAAACTCAAGTCTAGAGTCGAAAGCGTCCAAAGAAGAGCCACCGCATGGATACTACAATCCAAGCATGGCGAAATGACATACCAACAACGGCTAATGAATCTCAACCTGCTCCCCCTCTGCTATGAAAGAGAGATTTCTGATCTGGTATTCTTCTTCAAGGCTCTCTTTGGCAACACAGATTTGGACGTTAACACCTTTGTCTCCTTTTCCAACAATCGGACCCGACTCTGTCAAAACCCCTCCCTCACCCTTAAAGTCCCCCTCTGTAAATCCAACACATTCAAAGCATCCTATTTCAACCGACTAGTTAAAATATGGAACTATACCTGTAAAATTCTACCTCCTACCACCTTCGCCACCCTCTCTTCGTTTAAAAGAAACATTAAAAGCACATATGAACACTTGCTCGGAACAATGTCCGACATAGAAATGCCATGTACATGGTCATTAGTGCGTGACTGTCCATGTCATGGAACTTAGTAAATAACTGTGTTTCATGTTTGTGCTGTTTTGTATTGTATTTTGTTCTATTTTATTGTTTTGTATAGTTTTAGAATGGTAAGCACCTTGCATGGGACTTTATGTCTCGTTCGTGCTTGATATTGTCCATTTGAGTATTCTACTTATTTCTACATAGAACTGTTGTGTTTAAAACGTTGTAGAATTCTCAATAAAATTGTTAAAATTGTAAATTGTAACTTTTACTCCTGAAGGGGTATAGGCATTCATACATTTTGTGAAACAATTGTATTCCTCTTTGGGCCTTTTATAACAAGATAACCAAGATCTCTCATTAACTCATTTAGCCACAATGCACCCTAATGTTCCCTACTTTGTCTCTTAATCTGACGATTTCACTATAAATCCAGTAGTGAGGAGATATTTGGGCTTGAGATTTATAATTTATTCTGTACTTTTTTGCACCAGACATTCTGTATCGCGTTTGGTTGTGCTCACATCATGGTGTACAAAGAAAGGTCCAGGTAATCCCTGGTTCATGGAGTGGATAGTAAGACCATTTTTTCTTGGTGGTATACTGAGTGATATTGCTATTATGGAAGACTTTATAGAGAGCGCAAATCCAGCAGAGATGAATTACACCATTGTGAGACCTCCTCAGTTAACTTATGGTAAGCTTCTTGTGAAAATCACAGAAATTGTTTTTACAAAAACCTTGATGGATAATTCTATTCCCATTTGTAAAATCCATCAAATTATCAATGGATAAGGCAAATAATTGATAATTAATGGTCAATGACATGACGTATATGTGTTGTGTACATATGTATCTGTGTATTAATGAATTATGATTGTACAACTCATTCAATTTTGCCTTTCATTACAATTACTACAAAGTTTCTTCCAAAACATTGTATTACCAAAAGGGTACTTGACACAAAGCTGAATGGCTATCACTGTTTCAAAAAAATGTTAAATTTTCACTTTGATATATCATTGAAACTTTCCCAAGGGGAGGCGCATAATTTTTCAAGGGAGGTGCAAAAATTATCAGCGGAGGTGCGAAACGATTTCAGGGGAGGTGCGTACCTCCCCTCAAAATCCAGCCATGGTTTTATGTACCTTAGTGTACCTATTTTTCCGTTTCAGCCTCGGGTAATCGTACTTACAAGATTGAAGAAGGTCAGTGTAATACTAACACAAAGGCAAGTATACCGCGCGCTGATGTCGCGCATTTCATGCTTGCAGCATTGCAAACTGACGGGTATGATCGGAAAGTAATGGCCATTGCAAGTCTATGACAGCCTCACCGTATGCGACCGTGCTTGAAGCGTACCATGCTTATAGTGGCCCAATTTATGGTAGAACAGATGATGGTTTATCTAAGTCTGGACAATTCGTTCTATTGGCAGTATATAAATATAGCACTATGCTATAAATTAACAGTATGTGTGAACGTTTACACTATACCGGATAGCTTTGCGTAGCAGCGCGAAAAAGCACCTATCCGATAGGGAATGTACAACTTTCATAAGCTGAGCGAAACATCTATCCGTTGCAATAATTACTCTGAAAATAGCGTTCCTATGTACGGCTAGGTATTTTTACTTCACTACAGAAAGCAATAATAAAGTACAGTGTAAACCACGTAGCCTAATACTAATTACACAAAAGACAGATCTACAAGAGAGATGCGTCTTGATGAATTATCTGTCTCTTGCTAGTAATTGGGCGAATACTGTTTATAAATAGTAAGTAGCAATAACTTTTTATCTCGAATTGAAATTCAAATACATTAAAATAGAAATTTACTGAATAGAACGAACTCGCATCGTCTCTGTATTCATGTCAAGTGTATGTTACAATTTCACTCGTTTCCAACCGATGTTTCCAACATCAAACTGACATCACATCATTTTCTCAATTTTTCAAGTTGATTCTTTTTGGGTAGGGTTAGTTGCATAGCACGAGAAAACATCGGATTGTGTCCCTATTCACGTTTCGAGCGAAGGCCCTTCGACCTCTTCCGACAATGACGTCATGTTAGTTTGGCGATAAGCACTGACCGCACGTTAGTGTACTATTAAATACGTCAATTGAAACAAAAGTCGTAAGGCTGTGATCGAGGACTTCCTGACAATGATAAAGCAGTTCAAGAGCCGAGGTTCATGACTTAGCGCATGAAAATCTTAAAGTTATATGTATTAGACAGTATAGTATCAATGCATTGTTACTACATATAAATTAAACAAATGAGAATTCCTATATGGCACTAGCACATTTGGAAATGCAGATTTATATCGACATTTTTTGACTGAGAACTTTATATCTGATTACGTTCTATGTAGTTTCAAGTTTCATATAACAGCTGTACAATTTAATGTTTAGTCTTTGCTTCGCAAGTTTCACAAAACATGAAAATATAAAACAAATATATATAATAGCCTAATTAAGATAAACTTGCTATAAAGTCAACTGGTATTATTTCTCTGTGCGGGGTTGAAATTTCTTAAAGTGCGCATTTTTGCGAGCTTGACATAACTTAAATCCTGAATTGAAGATTAAGATTATACACTTAGCTACAATCTTAAAGGTCATCACTCTTCTTGAAAACTCAGCTGAAAATTGTGACGTGTTTGTGTTATTTCCGTTCGGAAAGGAGTATATATGCTCGAAACGTACAAAGAAACATTTATTTAACATCGTTGTCGTTGAGGAAGAACTTTTTGCACGAGAGTTTTGTAAAATTCTACGATGAAATTGGTAGTTTTTGGAGGAACAGGTCCAACTGGAAAAGAAGTCGTGAGACAAGCGTTAAAACTTGGTCATGTTGTCACCGTTATTGCTAGAAATCCTGAAGGTCTGGAAATTAGGTAATTCTAATTCAAGTAGTTTATTATATTACTTTACATATATTTAATTAGTTAGAAGCATGAAGAGTGGGGGATTAAAATGATAAGTTGATAACTGAAGGTGCAGACAAAGTACCCTGTATTTTACTAGTATATAAATTGCATACCTTTTTGAAATTAATTTTGAAAGCGATATATAATATATAATAATCGGTAAGGTCTATTATGTAAATGATTTCAACTTGAAAATGATGCATGAAATAGCATCGAAACGTCTTGTAAAATAAAACTTATATCGCTAGTATTTGTTTCAAAATTAATTTAAATTGCATCACTGGCAATAATGAAACAATGTTGCGCAAAATTGACGCACTTTATTGTAACACAAAGATTTTAACGTTTCCAAATCATGGCATTTTATTCAAACTCAAACATTTTATTCTAAACTGCGCATTATTTGTTACACGTTTGAGTAGGAATCATCTGGATCGATTATACTGTTAATTAATCAGGGTTTTCCATGCGCTCCCGCTGGGCATGCTCAAAACGTGACGAATAGCACGACGCGCTGTATCTCCCCTAAGGGACATACCCCCAGCAGACAGAGATTAGTACTGAACTAATCCACCCCCACACGTCGTCCGTATAATACGGTTGTTTAAGACCAAGAAGCGAATACCCTTTCCTCGACATTACAATAACTATACAGTAAAACGTGATGAATATTAAGGGAAGACCGTTTCTGAACCTCTAGGGAGAACAGTTTAAAACTGATAAAACTATCCGATATAAATAAAGTTAGTTCAGGTTGCCTCCTGCCCTTAGGCAAGGAATCGCTCTTACTTGACCTCTAGGAAGAGTTTAGAACCGATCCAGTATAAATAAACTTAAGTCTGGATCGAACGAGGATAAGAGAGAGAGTTGGCAGTCACGCAACCCCAAGGTTAAATTAGTTTAATTCAATTTATTAACTTTGCCAGATTCAAACAATTAACGTTAACACAAAAACTGGCAGGGCATTCGCAACAGCTTGCGCCAATTACTGCGATTATTACGTACATAGAAAAAATCAATTACTAACAAACTATCAGATTCAACTTTTCACATTGCGACCCGCAGGGCCACTTCTAATTTTGGAAGCTGACTGAATCAGAAGACGTTTAACCCTCACAATCCTAAACCTTCAGCAAAACCCTGAATAGGCCCCATAGATACCAATGCGAAAAGCTACTTCTGAAAACTATTAAAATCTAAAAACAACACGTTATTGGCCTTGTAATGTCGCGAGCTTGATTGCATTTTAAGCAAACCGTTTTCCATGTTCGTGGATCGTCAACGTCATGACATGAATAACATAAATGTTCTTAATGCTTTCTCAACACTGTGATGTATTTTATTTAAGTTAAAACATATAGTTGGAACATTCATCAAACCTTCATTTTGTTAATATAGAACTTCACTAATGTTCCCCGTAACCGAATAACTATATACCAACTCTTCATGTCCTCTAGTTTAGTTTCACTGTTTCAGTTGTAGAAACAAAGTTCATTTACACCAATAACAAACCTTCCGGCTACCCATTTAGACATGCGAATCTCAAAGTAGTGCAAGGAGATGCATGCGACATCAACAGTTTCGAGTCTGCTCTGGCTGGTAAAGATGCGGTTCTGTCATGTTTGGGATCGAAGAACAGTAAAGGGCCTTTTGCATTCACTTCTCTATATTCTGATACCATGAAGAATATCATTGAAGCCATGAAAAGGTACGCGCATGTTGATATTTTTCGTATTAATGACACAGTTCAGCCTTCCGTTCCATCACTCAGAAGGCTGAACTGTGCCTTTAAAGATCGATTTCTAGTGCGATTTTCCTCCTCTGGTGAATGTTGATGAGCTTCCTTAAAGTGCCTATGCGAAAATTTTTTTATGATTGAATTGGAAAGTTCATTTAAAATCATAATATAACTTGTTTTCTAAAACTTAGTAATCTTTCCTGTATGCCAAGATTTTCGACTTTGTTTGATATACAAATGTGACTTGAATGACGTCACACTGCATAATGAGTTTACAGACGACTGTGTTGTAGCTTGTTAAAATTCTCATTATCTCAAATTTACAGACGAAATGATCACTTTGATAGCTCTTAAAGTATATCACTTTCAATGTCAGTGGAATTATTACATGTTTCGCAAAGAAACGTTTTCTTTCTAAAAACTTATTATGAAGTGTGACGTCTTTCAAGTCACATTTGTATATCAAACAAAGTCGAAAATCTTGACATACAGGAAAGATTATAAAGTTTTAGAAAACAAGTTATATTATGATTTTAAATGAACTTTCCAATTCAATCATAAAAAAAATTGTCGCATAGGCACTTTAAAGGCACAGTTCAGCCTTTTGAATGATGGTTTTTAAAGGGCATTTCAGCCCTTTTAATTGAAAAAACTAACTAGGAAAATCAATTAAGCATAATTCAAGATCAGTAAACTTAATATTTTTAACATTTTAAAACATTTTTATTGTTAAGAACATTGAGTTTACTGATCTTGAATAATGCTTAATTGATTTTCCTAGTTAGTTTTTTCAATTAAAAGGGCATTAATGCACCTTAAAAACCATCACTCAAAAGTCTGAACTGTGCCTTTAATTTCTTCTACTTCTATAGGAATAAAGTTGGTCGTATCATAGCGATAACCTCATGGTGTACTCAACCAGGCCCTAACAACCCTTGGTTTATTGAGTGGTTCTTGAAACCATTTATCATCGGAGCCAACTTACGAGATATGGCTATTATGGAAGAGTTGTTACAAAATACAAACCCTGATGAAATCAACTATACTATTGTGAAACCTCCTGGATTGTCACTGGGTAAGTATAGTTGCTAGAATGCGACTCTCAACTCCAGGGCTCAAAATAACGGGAGATAGGTCTCCGATCATTTTGACCCGTTTAAATTCAAACTAATTCAGGCTTTAAACTCTGACTTTATATTCAAGCTTTAAATTCACGTTTTAAATTCAGGTTTAAATTGAGATTCGGGTTTTCATTTCTTAATTTGGGCACTTTCTAACACTCGTCCCCAGTCCACTCATCAACTTCAGAACGGCTAATTGAGAGATGGGCTTTAAGGAAGAGGTTATTTTGCTGGCCTCAGAGTGACAAAACGTAACAAAGCAACGGTTTTTCTGACACTAACCCTATTCCAAACTCTAACCGTAATCCTAGCCCTAACCTAATCCTAGGCGTAAAAAATACCTGTGGTTCTGGTTCCCGACCGACCCTATTTTTTTCTGCCGACCCTATTATTTTTTCAACGTGATTGACCGTGCGACCCTATTTTCTCCAGGTGGTTGCGGGCTGCTCATACAGCGTGCCAAAATGGCGTCTGTTGTCACACTAATTATTGAACCAAATTGCCTAAATTCGTCCATAGGAAATACGCATCTCTAGTTAATATTGATGTCGGGACTCTACTGGAGGGGGGGGGGGACTCTACTGCAAATCGCCCAGCAAAAAACCGCCAAAACCATGAAAATTTATTTCCGACCTACCGACCCTAATTTTTTCACGATATGAAACCTGAACCACAGGTATTTTTTTTACGCCCTACTCTAAGTTTGTTTCTAAACCAGTCTTGAAGAAAAAATTTTTGACGAAATGTCATTGTGAGGTCAACGAAATAACTTTTTCCGGGCTTTAGTGTATCAGCATGAAATGAACGGCTTCATGAAGTTAATTGATAAATAACTTAGTTTACCTTCATAATGCATTATAAAATATCATTTCTGTTTGTTTTTTTCAGCTGAAAGTAACGGGAACTATAACGTGGAGGAAGGTCAGTGCAATGTGGGTACTCTAATGCGTATACCTCGAGCTGATGTCGCTCATTTTATGTTGAAAGCATTGGCATCGGAGGAATATAACCGCAAATCTTTGGCTATTGCCAGTAATCACGAACTTTAATCATGGACCTTTGAGTTATTTTGGGCGTTTTTGCGGAAATTTTGGATTTCAATAATTGTGTATATTTTGCGCGAGCACAGGGTAGTGGTACGCATACACTATACTGGATAGCTTTCCGTAGCGGCCGTGAAAAAGCATCTATCCGATACGGAATGTACAATTTTCAGAAGCTGGGCGAAACAGCATCTCTCCGTTACAATAATTCCTCTGAAAATAGCGTTTAAAAGGTATGGATAGGACCAGGTATTTTTTTCATGTCGCTACGGAAAGCTATCTGGTGTATAGTGGGGCCTTAGATGTAGATACTAAAACTGTCTGTTAGTCTGTACCAGTGTAGGTAGTACCAATGTAAAAATGCTGTGCTGAGTGGTTATATTACTACCTTAAAAAATAAGGAGAAACTCGACGTTTCGAGCGAAGGCCCTTCGTCAAGACTTGACGACGACTTAACTCTTGACGAAGGGCCTTCGCTCGAAACGTCGAGTTTCTGGTTATTTTTTAAGGTAGTAATATAACCACTCAGCACAGCATCCTTAGATGTAGATTGTTATATAGTTCCATTCATAGTAAGGCCCGTTTACACTTGCAATTTCTCCTGCGATTTCTAGTGCGACTTTCGTCTTCTGATGCATGTGAACGAGTGAATAAGTTATGAATGTTCTGAGTATATGTCTCACTGATGTACCCTCATCTGAACATTCGTAACTCATCCTCTCGTTCACATCCACCAGACCACAGAGGAAGTAAGTACATACAGAGATCTCACTTCAGGTTAATTTCGCATAAGGGATTTTTTCAGTCCGCTATGTTCTTAGCAAGTGCCCTAAAGAGAGGCGGTCACCCCCCTGAAAACATATTGAAAATTTAATATTCCAGGGGGGTGAATGCCTCTCTTTAGGGCACTCGCTAAGAACATGGCCGCCAGCTATTTCGGTAAAAAAGCGCCTTACGGTTTTGTAATGGAAGTTACACTTCTGTATGTCTTTATTCTGTGACCAGACGAAGAAAATCGCAGCAGAAATTGCAAGTGTAAATGGGTCTTTATAGTTTCTGAGTTCGCGGCAACCATGCAGACATACATGTTGCGCTTCAAATACCCGCAAAACTCGTTTGACGAAATGAATATCGTATAGCCTCCTGGGAAAATTTTTTTTTTCAAAACCCATTCGCAGGCTAAAACCCATAGAGAGGCCTGCGGAGGAGGCTAGATGTCGTACAAGTTACATTCTCTGATTTCATAGAGAAAAAAAGATTTATAAGTTTAAATCTGAAAACCCTAATACTACATTGATTTGAAGCAAAGTGGTTTGAAATCTCAGCTTATTATCCACCTTTGTTTAACAGTTTAATAAGGACTTAAACAATTGCTCTTCTGCTAATGAGGCCACTTGATATGCAGAGGCCACGCTTGCAAATGACACGATCAACAAAGATAAAGCGTTTCAATATACATTACTATATATTTTTGTTATATAATATATGACTGCACGGTCTTTGCACACTCGTTAAGGTCATTTACACGCTGTGATTTGTCGTGTATACGATTCGTATTCCAGCGTATGTAAATTGCAATTTCGCCAAGTGAACTCAATGTCACTGAAGAGGAATTGTAGTGCCATTATATATAATACGCCAGAATTCGAATCGGACACGGCAAATCGCAGCGTATACGAACATTTACACATTTGTATCTTAGATCGGTTGGTTAACTATGTCTATGAACATATATAGTTCAATACACAAACACCCATATCTCTGGAATTAAAATTTTGCATGCTTATATATATATATATATATATATATATATATATATATATATATATATATATATATATATATATATATATATATATATATATATATATATATAGTCTTAGAGTATCAATATATTATAGTAGTTAAATATATTTTTAATGCAAAGTGAAGGCTATGACGATGTTTTTAACTGTCATTAATAAATAATGATACTCGTCACGGAACAAAGAAATGAAAAACAAAGAAACTGTTACACAGTAACTGTGTCTTTTAAAACTATTGAATAATTTTTAAGTCACATTAATTTCCTCGCTATTCTAAGCTTACAGTACATGCTTATATAAAAAAATGAAAACTATAAATTACCTTAAGTTTTTCAATAAAAAACATAGCTAAGATATACATGCATCACACCAAACTAAGTCATGTCATAAAAGGGTTACGCTTTCAAAATTTCAACTATATTCTATAAACTTCCATATATGATAGAAAACATCGATACCATTATCGAGAAGCTTAAACCTATAGTTATTAATAAGTGATATTTATATATTGAATAGGCAAATACTGTGTCGAATACAAACCTGCTTTGATACTAATTAGCTTTGTCTACGAGGCGGCCGAGACAAAAAAATTAAATAAAAACCACTAGTTTCAACAGCCAAGCTGCATGCCTTCCCTCGGGCCACGAAATACTAAAGTTATCATAGCCATATATGCAAAACTCCAAATTATATAGTTAGACTATATAGTGTGAGTTACACACCCCCATTTAAAATGACTGCAACTAAATTCCATCAAAGACAACAACGTTTCAAGTTTTTCTTCAATATATAATTTTTAACAAATCTGTTGTGCTCTATATAATACTTTTAATTTTATATATAAATGTACATATATACTCTAAAATTTTTAAATAGTTCTCTATTTCATAGAGTTTGTCTTGTAGACGATGTCTTTAAATGCAGTGCACAGGTGTATTCCCTGAAATCATCGTCCGTTGGGATGCCTCGATTTAATATGTCGATCTAAATCTCGTCTTCTTACAAGCACCTTCCCACAATACTGACATTTATACGGAGTATCTCCAACAGCGTGTAGGCGAATGTGTTTCGCCATGTTGCTTGGATCTCCGAACCTTTTTTGACAATACTTGCATTTGAGTGGTTTATAACCCGTGTGAATTCTCATGTGTATCTTCAAGCCGTATTTTCGAGTGTAGATTTTCCCGCAAAGTTCGCAAAGATAGCCTTTATTGTTCACTTTTTTCGAGTTTAGTTCATTTAAAACATCTTCATTTTGCCCGTGTTTGGATGATTGCTTCATGACACCAAACTGGTCATGGCTCATAGAACTGCTTGGTCCCATGTTCGTCAATTCGGGAGGAACCTGCGAGCTAGGCGCTCCAAAACGATTCCCTATGTTCATATTTTGTTCATTAAATAGCATGGGATTAACCGAAGGTTGATTGTTGTACGGAGACATGCCCTGAAAGCCTTGGTAAGGTGGTTTATAGAAAGGTGGCATTGGTGCGGTGTTTTGTACTTGAGTTCGGGGAGGAAGAAAGACAGACGAGTTAAACATGTCCATTTGGTGTGGAGGGAAGTTAGCATCGGGAGAAAGTTTGTAGTTTAGGTTATTAAAATCAGAAAGGTTGAGTCGATCTGTCGATGAAGTTGGCGTTGCTAGAGCGTCTAAAGGTTTTAATCCATTTAGATTGCTACTGAATTGATTTTGAAACCCCGGTGAATGTAAATTTCCCGTTCGATGAAGCTCTTTGTTCATGCTGAAACTTTCGCTTGAAAACGAGCCAAAACTCGAGGGAACTAGCGGTGTAAGGCTTGGAGGTTCCGACGGTATCTCGCTGTCGTTCTCATCACATTTCTGAAGATCGGGCGGTTGCAAGCTTGGATGATTCGCCTCGACATGGTTGGATAGAAACTGTTGTTGTGGCGAAGACTTCTGCGGGCTGAGTGTATCGTTACTCAACGTGGAACCCAGGTTAAATTTTGCGAAAGGATCGTTGGCCAGGTTAGGTAGAAATGGAAAGTGGCTCATTGCGTTTCCGAAACCGTTCATCATTCCGTTCATAGGACTTAACGAATTCAGACCGTTAGCGAAACCGTTGAAGCTTGAACCGTTCGAGTTGATTCTGTCTAAGTTCGTTAGCGATGTGGAGGAATTAGGACCATCGACTTCGCTAAAGACATCAGTATGTTCGACATGTCGTGCAATATGTGGATCTCGTAGTTCTGGAAGAGTATCCTCATTCTTGCTGGGATTAGGATTGTCTAGTCCAGGCGTTAAATACATCGTCATTTTATTCCGGTGTCGTTCTGGTTGTATACTGGTGATACTTGTTGCTGCCTGTAGACTAGTCTTGGTCTCTTTGGAACGAGTACGAGGAAGAATAGCTTTTATACGGGTATCACATGCGAGTTTATAGTTCCCGCATGTCAATGCGATGTGCACTCGGAAAGAATAGCTATAGTGAAACAGTTGTGAACACTGGAAACAACGATAGCCTCGCTCACCTGCAAAGAATGAGATAACAGGTGGATTGAATGAACTTAATGAGACGTACAGGCATTTGGATTTGACCAATCACAATCAAGTATTCGCAGTCGCGAGCACGCACGTGGTGCATTCGAAAGAACGTATGGGCTTTGTTCTTATTTATGAACGAATCGCATGCGTCGGATTTGAGCTCAGGTCATTTCTTATTTATAACACATGCACACACTGATAATAATAAATATAGTGTACTAAGGATAAATAGTCCCCTAAATCTGCTATATGTTCTAGTGTATAGTAAAGTATGAAATGTTCTAAATATAATCAGAACACCATTTAGAACACGAATTGCTAATTTACTACGCTGGCATGCGAGTCTTTGTTTTGAAGGGGATTTAATCCAGGCCGCGCTACACGCAGAGATACACATGAAATTAACATTTTTATGAACTGTCCGATTGTTTCAAAACAGCAGGCACTAAAGTGACTGTAAAAGAGCCTCGTTTCATATGTTTTAATAGCAGCACGAGTTCATGGAACTTTAGTTAAACATTCGATCGAACTTATGAAATCGTTCGATCGAACGGATTTTGTCACAGTTAGAATACTAGAAGTTCGAAGGATTTTTATGCAACAGCTGTGATTTTCGCTTGACAGAAGGGCAATTTACAAATTATCGGATTGTTTAATGAATTAAGAGTTCTCAATTACACGAGGACAATAGGCAAGACAAAAGCGCGTGCTTGGGCCACGAGGCTCTCAATGCTATAACATCACACGAGATTCCAGCAGTCGACAGCTGCCATAGGACTTCGTTTTGTTTAGAAATTGTTAAATGTATTTAGTAAACCACAAAAAAGGCAAGCGCATAGCCAGATAACCGACTGTGGTTTTTATAGCTTAAAGGAATTTATTTTGTGGTTTAGGGAAAGGGCCAATATAGTTACTATATTGATAAGTAATTAATTCGTCACGAAATATATGTGCAATATTTGTTCTATAGTGTTATGCTATTGTAACACTTTATAGAGACGAAGAACATTTTGTGTAGTTCTTAGGATAGTTTATAGTATCAAAATTTCTTTGATAAAATTGACGAAATTTCACCGATTCAAACTTTAATGGAAAACTTTATTGGGTAAAGGGTTTGAAAAAGCTTCAGAGTTTTAGATATATTCTATAACACCATGCACAGGCGCCATAAGATACAGGTTATTTCTCGTAGATGTTCCCTACTGAGGAAACTGATTTCCACATAGGTCTTATATTGTGGGCAAAATCATATAATTTTGGATAATGTTAAGGCTTTTTAACATTCTCTAATGAGCAGTGTTTTTGTCTTTGGAGCTTAGCATTACTGTGCACTATAGACTTCCATGTATGGACCATACTGCGGTTTGCAATACATGGCATAGGTTATCTATATATAATGGTTGAGTTTATTAGTACTCCATTTTATCTATAATGATATAGTTTATTACTCCATTTATTATAATGAAACAGCACGATATAAAACCTACATGAAATTTATAGTCACGTGATATATATTATTTACTATAGTGCATGAGGATATATATAAATATACCTCATTGCGTATTATTGTTTTAATTATTATTATTATTGTATTAATTTTCTTGTTCTGCACTTAATTCCATACATGCGATCTATCTAGCCCATGCAATTAGCTTGTTCAATGTCTATAATATATACTTGATTAACAGGGGGGCTCTACATATACTGTTTTCGTATTATTCCAATAAATTATTATACTTTCTGTAGTCTTTACTTTTTAGTGTAAAAGATAAACGATTTGGAAATGAAGTTATCAAGGAAAATATTTTTTTCAATAACATATTCATAAATGAATATGATATCTCAAGATGAGACTAATATTTTTTAAAAGTATTTTTTAACTTTCTTTATCTAACTATATAATCATTAAAAGAACTAAATGGATCACATATAGTTGATATTGCATACAATGGAACTATGAACATGTTTGAAAGTTATTTTCTATAAAGTTTAATTATGCCTCCAACTTTAGACAATTATCATAACTTGCAAATGTTCAAAAGTTTCAATTTTTCAACAATTTGAATAAAATTCCGCTCAGAAAAAATATTCAAACATATCTGTCCTAGTTAAAGGGTCAAGCTTAAAACTCGTGCTAAAAAATAAGGTTATTTTCCTTGACAAAACACAAAAAATATTGTTTATGTATTGTGGTTTAAAAGCGCTCTTAAGATGCAATAATTTATTAATGGGTTACAAAGGAACCTGCTGTTATTGCTTTGTCAAGCCGAAACTCGTTTATTTTAAGTAACGGATAATTGTAAACAATGAAGAATACATATAATTACTTTATATCTAGCTAAGAAGTACAGCCGAAAATTATCTATGTTATATACGTTACTTATTGCTACATTTACACTATATATACCGCGCGGATAGTTTTCCGTAGCGACGCGAAAATCTACCTATATCCAATAGGGAATGTACAACTTTCAGAAGCGAAGCGAGACAACATCTCTCCGTTGCAATAATTCCTCTGAAAATAGCGTTCCCGCTACGGAAAGCT
>CACRXK020003715.1:0-34919 GCA_902702795.2 Paramuricea clavata | reverse complement strand
TATAGGGTCACACAATCAAGTTTCATTTGTACAGTTTATTGAAGCGGAGATTTTTAAGCTCCATATCAGCGTTTGAATGCACGCACGTGAACGCCATGGAATGTGGCTACGCCAGGTACGTTGGCGGGCCTTGCGGCGGGAGTCAGCAGAGCCCACATACAAGGCAATGTCTCAGAATTGCCGACTGTAGTAAGGATATACGGGATTATTTGGGGTTCTTGAAAGTTGGAGACCCATCAATCACTTCTGAGGCCAGTCTATTACTCGCACGTGCAGGTATGTTTCGATTATACCCTACCATGTGTTGGCTATCAACAGAATTACAGAATATACTGGACTGTATTTTCATATACAATGCTTGTCAATTGAATTGTGACCCTGGCTAAGATAGAGAGCAACCACAATGCATATGCCACATGTCCTTGTATACATGTAGGTCTCTTTGGTCCTGAAGAAAATCACGGCAACATTACTATTTGTCCTCGGCATCGCGATAGCCATGGAATTCGCTGGCGGTGCAACCGCAGAAATTGTGTCTGTCCCGCAAGCTGGGCAGTACACGGGAGTGTTAAAGCAGAACGGCCAATAACGAAGGAACAATCAGAGAAGCTACTGAACCTTACTCATGTGCTTGTTCCAGTAGGATCTGGTAAGCAAGGACATGCAATCGGAATCGAAAAATATATGTCATGAGTTTTTTCTAGTTAACATTTTTCTTCGTTTTGCAAAGGTATTGGTACAACATATCGCAAACGCCTGACAGCTGAGAGCAAAAGAGCAGAGCAGTCCGTCGGCAGTCGAAACACCTGTCGCGTAAGAAGGTGACGTCCAAGAGAGTCAAGATCGCCCGTTAACGTCAGAATGCGAAGACATCCATGAGCAACAGGTACTATACGAATATGACCTACTAAACGCCACTAGATGCACCGAACACTTTGTGGGACGACACTTCATGGAATAGACAGAGTGGTATTCACGCACTAGTGCCATGCACGAATGACCGCTAATCAATAATATTAGTCTTTTTTTTTTCAATACAGAAATGTCCACAGGATGTATTAGATTTGTGTGATTCATTTCTCAACTTATCCATTGAGGAAAGAGATCACAGTGCCAGTATGTTTGTTCCAGAAGAGCCGACAAGCAGCAGTACAACATGAAGCGACGAAACGGTAGAAGAAACCCTGACATCTAGAAGAACGCAGCTAAACTGTTTTCTAGAAAACTGTGGTGTGACATCAAGCTGTGACAGCATCGGCACGAACAACAAGATGGCGGCAAGTTTCAGAGCTCCGCTAAACTTATAATATCTTGTCTATTTTGTTTGTTTTTTCTAACTATTTCTGTTGTTTTTCGTGTCTATTTCGTTTTCGTAAAAAATGAGTCAAGATACTGTAATCACAAAAACCATACTTGAGGAGATTTTAGATAAAAAGCTTGCCGAAAAGCTGAAACCGATTGACCAAATGATGTCAATAATGGTGACCTTAAGAAAAGTGTGAAGTTCCTAGGTGATAAATTCGACTCGACGATTAAGAAAGTTGAAAAGCTTGAAGTAAAATGCGATGCAAATGTTAAGGAAAATAAATGTTTGAAGATGGAGGTACTGAGACTCTCCAATATCATTAGACAGCACGATGAAGAAATAAATAATTTTCAGCAGTATTCCCGACGTGACTGCGTGGAAATCGCAGGCTTACCAGTCGAGCCAGATGAGGACACTAATGCTTTAACGATCAAGGTTGGTTCCTTGATGGGAGTACACATTGACGAAAAAGATATTTCAATCAGCCACCGACTGCCGCATAAAGCTCAAAATGAAACCTACAGCTCAAGGTTAAGACCAAGAGAAGGGGGTTCTACTGGAGTCAACTCTGCCAATCGATTTCCTAGAATCATTGTTAAATTTGTGAGACGGTCAGTTAAAGAACAGTTCTATCAAGGTCGTAAATATTTGAAAGATAAATCAACCAAGGATATCGGTCTCTCTAGACTGTCAGTTAATAATATTTTCATCTCAGAGAGTTTGAGTCCAAGAAACAAATCACTATTCAAGGACTGTCTAAAATTTAAGAGAGATCACAGTTTCAGGTATATCTGGACACAATCGGGACGTATTTACCTCAGGAAAAATAAAGACCTCCCAGCACACGTTATTTCGTCTACACAAGATTTGGAGGCTTTATCAAGATAAGTTTGATTAACTATATTTTGGCTACTAGATATATACCATATTTATACTATATTTTTTCAACTTGATATGAGTAACCATGACTGAAAATTATCTAGATTCACTACCTAGACTAAATCTAATTTCCAGTTTAACAAACATGCCCAATTTATCTGGGCCAGATGTCGATAATAATTTTTCATATCAAGTTGATTTTAATTATTATTCTATACCAAATTTTAAAAATAATGATAGTATAGGTCAATTATTTTCAAATAATAGTTCTTTCTCTGTTTTACATTCCAATGTAAGAAGCTTATCTGCTAATCATGATAAATTGACTACCTTATTATGTGATCTAAAACATAAATTCCATATTGTTGGTATTTCTGAAACTAAAATATTGACCAGTAAGGAATATATTTTCATTTCCCAACCAAGTCATCAAAATGCTGGTGGTGTAGGTATGTATATTAGAGATGATTGTGAATTTCATTCTAGAGATGATTTAAGTTTATCTACAGTTGATTTTGAAAGTTTGTGGATTGAAATCCACAGCGAGTTTCACAGAAATATGGTATGCTCTGTAATTTACAGACATCCTCATAGTAATCTGGAAAATTTTACTAATCACTTAACACAAGCTATGCATAAAATTTCAAACGAAGGAAAATACTGTATTTTAATGGGAGATTTTAATATCAATTTACTGAATTACGAATCTCATACTCCAACAGATGAATTTATTAATAATTTAGGAGTTTTTTGCTTTCAACCACACATACTTCAGCCCACCAGAATTACTGATCATTCAGCTACTCTAATTGACAATATTTTCTTTAATTCTATTGAGCATTACTCTATTAGTGGAAATTTGCTGTGTGATATATCAGATCATCTTCCAAATTTTCTCATAATTAATAAGCTTACCTTTTCTTCTTTTACACCAATCATATACCGTCGAGATTATTCTAATTTTAATGAGAATAATCTTGTGCATGATGTCCAGCAAATTGATTGGGAGGATGTTTTACCTGTGTCTGAAGATGTAAATCTTATTTTTGAGTCCTTTCATGCTAAAATATCTGAGACTATTGATAATCATGTCCCTTTAAGGCGACTTTCTAAGAAACAGGTGCGTTTGTTAGCCAAACCATGGATTACAAACGGCATTAGGGCCTCTATACAAATTAAGAATAGACTCTATAAACTATATTTAAGGACAAAAGACAACTATTATTTTTCTAAATTCAAAATATACAGGAATAAAATAAAACACCTAATTCTCCTAAGTAAAAAATCATATTATAATGATTATTTTACAACTAACAGAAATAATATTAAAGAGACATGGAGGGGTATCAAGCAGACAATAACACTTGGACCATCAAATCGTTCTTTCCCTACAACGTTGAAGGTTGGAAATTTAGAATTATCAAGCTCACAAACTATTTCTAATGCTTTTAATAATTATTTTTCAACTATCGGCACTGATCTTGCCAAATCTATAGCTACAGTGGAAACCTAGTTTGAATCTTTTTTAAGTCCTTCACTTTGCCATAGTTTTGTACTTTTCCCTACAACTGCTACTGAAATTGAAGATGAAATTAACAAACTTAATCCTTCCAAGTCAATTGGACCTTTTAGCATCCCCACGAAACTATTAAAGATCCTCAAATTTCTTTTGTCACGCCCACTGGCATACCTTTTCAATTGTTCATTCTCATCCGGTGTTGTACCTGATAGGATGAAAATAGCAGGAGTTATACCAGTATATAAGAAAGGGCCTAAACATAATGTCTCAAATTATCGACCTATCTCTTTGCTTTCAATTTTTAATAAAATTTTAGAAAAACTAATGTACAAAAGATTGATAAAGTTTCTTGAACAAAACCAAGTTTTGTTTGATGGACAGTTTGGTTTTCGTTCTAATTTATCAACAACTCACGCAATTTTGCTCATTACCGATAAAATTCAAAAAGCAATTGAAAACAAACTTTATTCATGTGGTATTTTTCTAGACCTAAGTAAAGCTTTTGACACTGTTAATCATACCATTTTGTTAAAAAAACTTGAAAATTATGGAATTAGAGGAATAGTAAAAGATTGGTTTTGTTCCTATCTTTCAAATAGGAAACAATTTGTTAAGATTGGCACTGCGACATCTGATTACGAATTTATTACCTGTGGTGTCCCTCAGGGATCTGTACTTGGACCATTATTGTTTTTATTATATATAAATGATTTCAATAATTGTGCAAGTGAAATAGATTTTCATTTGTTTGCTGATGATTCTAATCTTTTCTGTTGTCATAAAAGTCTTCAGTATTTAGAGACAAATGTAAATAATCAATTATGTAATGTTAATGAGTGGCTTTGTGCTAACAAGCTATCTCTAAATATTGACAAATCTAATTTTGTTCTTTTTTATCCACCTCAAAAAACTCCTGATATCTCTATTAGTCTTAAAATTAATGATCAAGTTATTAAAGAGAAGAAAAGCATGAAATATTTAGGTGTTTTTATTGACCGTCACCTGAATTGGAAGGATCATGTACACGAACTTTCAAAAAAGATTTCTAGGGGTATTGGTGTTTTATTAAAACTCCGTAATTTTGTCTCTACGCATATTCTTTTGCAAGTGTATTATTCAATTATTTATTCCTTTTTGACATATGGTATTTTGATTTGGGGAAATACTTATAAAACTAATTTACACCCTTTGATTGTTTTACAAAAGAAAGCTATACGTATTATTACTTTTTCTGATTTTCAAGCACATACTTCACTCCTTTTCAAAAAACTCAATCTTTTAAAATTTTTTGACATTGTTGACTTGTATACTGCCGTATTTATGTTTCAGTACAGTAAAGGCAATCTCCCAGTCAATTTTGATGTATATTTTAATCCAACTTGTAACACGCATCTGTATAGTACCCGTGTTGCATCTAGATCAACTTTTTCCTTACCACTTATTCGCACTAATTATGGTTTATTTAATATTCGATTTTGTGGACCTAAGTTATGGAACAATATTGATGAATCACTAAAATCCTTAACTGAATTTTCCTTTAAAAAGGAATTTAAAAATCAGCTAATCGCCTTCTACTAGAATTAAATTCATTTATCCTTAAATTATCTATTTATATATCTATATTTATTGGCTCAGTGTGTTTTTTCTTCTTTTTTTTCTTTGTATTATGTTGTATTGTAACTGGTATTGTTTTTTGTTTTGAAATTTTGTAAATATTCTTTGAACTAGCTGCTTCTTGTTATTCAGTATTATTTTTCGGTTATATTAATTTGAAGGTCACCTGCCTAGTCTAGCTCCTTAATAGTTATTGCAGGTGGCCTATACTCACTTCTTGTAATTCATATGTATTCTGTAATTTCTGAACTTTTTGTAATTTCTGAGTATTAATAAAAATATGTTGTTGTTGTTGTTGTACGTTGTTGTTGTTGTTGTTGTTGTTGTTGTTGTTGTTGTTGTTGTTGTTGTTGTTGTTGTTGTTGTTGTTGTTGTTGTTGTTGTTGTTGTTGTTGTAAAATTATGGTGTGAACCAATTCTTGAAGGATAGATCTCAATCGCTACACCCATATTTTCAGTCAAGTACAACAGTCAAGGTTGTTTTGTGTTGTGGTTTGTAAATCGTTCACCTGTTTGTAGCATATGGATCCCCAAACTGGGTTTGCTCTTTACAATATACCTGCACAAATACATGGCAAGGTTGGTTTTGTTTAACTGCACATGCAATGACGAGTTTGTTTTGATTTTATATTTCAGTTTCTATTTGATATGTGGACCTCAGATCAGTGCATGCAACCAATGGCTTCGTTCAACTTTTTGAATGTATTTATGTACGCAAAAATATGGAGCCTGATCAAATATTTTTGACCAGACCAGAGCAGAGCAGAGCAGACCAAATTGCGATGTTTTTAATTAGTATTATAAATGAAAATTTTCAACAACAAATGACTAGAGATGGGAAATAATTGGCTTACCTGTATTTGTGATGAAATATTGATGTTTTATTCGCTTATTTGTGGGCTGTGCATTTATTATTATCATCGCCATAGAGATCATCACCTCATGGCATTAACGACAGTTTCCGAAGTGAAGTCGATCACGCTCCGTCACAACTTCACAACTTTCACAACCTTCACAACTTTTTAGCGTGTACATAATGGTTAGCCCGCGAACGGGCTAACCACAAAAATTACACTATACGGCAAAAAATTGCCGTCGTTGCCGCAATAATCCACGGCATTTTGTTCTACCTCTACGGCTTTTGCCGCGATAAAATTCAAGCCCTGTCCCACTCTAATATATATATATATATATATTTATATATTTATATATATATATATATATATATATATATATATATATATATATATATATATATATATATATATATATATATATATATATATATATATATATAAATTTGCCCGAATTTTTAAGCTGACGACAAAAAGTGCCCAATTTTGATAATAAGACATTTTATTTGATTTTGCAAATGAATTATCTAAATTTTAACATGTGCATTCAACATTTAAATTGGAAGCCTGGCTAAGAGGTTTCACTTAGAAGAAATAGTCAGAGTCAGCCCCGAGCCCGAGTCAAACGCCCGAGTCGCGTAAAAAAACGACGAAAAAAGTGAAGAAAATTCACAGTCGAACAAGGTTAGGAGTAGGTTTGGGGTTAGGGTACTAAGCAGTGGTACTAAGTCATTTTACCGACAAAGACAGTTAAACTTAAACAGTGACTTGGACATTTGACTCGAACTCGGATTTAAGTCAGTCAGTCACCGACAAACTCCGAAATTGAATAACATTCACAGTTGAATAGGGTTAGGGTAAGTTAGGAGTGGGGTTAGGGTTAGGATCGATTAGGGTACTAAGTCATTGAACTACAAAGACCATCGATTAAACATGCAATGACTCGGACATTTGACTCGGGCTCGGATTTGACTCGGACTCGGATTTGACTCGGTTAACCGACAAACTCAATAGCTATCTCGTCCATTTCGTCTGCCAAATTTTACCGAAGTATCAATTATTTTAACCATGTCGTTCTTAATAGTTCGGTTAACATATGCTCTTCAATGTTAATGACAGCAATAGAATTCAAGCGTTCTTCGCGCATTGTCGAGCGGAGGTAGGTTTTCACGCGCGCAATCCACTGAATGACCTTTCAGTGGTACATGATGTAGCAGGAATTGATGCAAGAATGGTTGCTGCCTTGTATAATACAGGTAATAAGTCGCATAATCCATCCTGAAACATTTTGTCGACGACGTCTTCTGCAGTTTTCGCCCGAGGATTGGACTCGCCCATGATGGAATTGTGATACATATATACTCTTCTCGACTTCAAGAAGATTCCTATCGACATTGTAAAACTCTGCCACAACATCAAAACTGTTTTCTAAAAGTTAGTCGTTTAGAACAACGTCTTTCAAAGCACACAAGCACTTTGTCGAGAGATAGGTAGAATGTATTGATGCGATGATGGGCTTTCGGCGTTGTCACACACGCGGTATTCATGAATGTGGATTAACCGATAAGTGCTTGCAGGCGACGGGATGGTTTGTTTCTGGGTGCCATTGCCTCTTTGAATACGAAACGAGATCGCTTGATATCCTTTTTCATTTCATTGGACGTGATATGTGCTCTTTCCCACAAGAGTTCAAAATTCTTTTCGTTGCGACATCAAATTTTCATCGTGAGATCGGCATTTCTTTTTGCAGTGATAACGTCGACGCCTTTCACTTGTAGATAGTTACTTAGACTGCTTGTATTTGATAATATCACCTTCAGAAGAATCAAGCCAAATACAAATTCAAAGTCACAAATGGCATTCAAAATGGCAACGCTGTCAATGTACGTCTTAGTATTCTTATCCTTTGCTAAAATGAGACGAGCTTTGAGCTTTGATAATTTTCGGCATTTGCTCGGTGACTGCTTTTAGTGCTTCCCATGTTTGCTACCTCCAAGATATTATACAGATTTGTAATGTCCCTAGTGCATTTCGGAGTGGTTACACATCACTCATAGTGTCTTGTAGGGTATGCGCTATTGAATACTCATAGGATATGCGCTATTGCATGTTATTATTTAACTATCAGGTTACATAATTATTTTTTGCCCGAATCTGGGTGAATTCCTTGCCCGAATGGCTTGATTCTCAAAATTTTGGGGGGAGGGGCAGTTGCCCCCCCTGTCCCCCGCCCCGTACGTCTATGCCGAAGCTACAGAGCAAAAAATTTTTGTATGTTTGTTTTAAAACTGAAAAATATGAATATGTAATTTTGAAATAATTTTAATGATGGATAAAATAATTGTACTGTATTTTAATTAAATTGTTTGTTTTCGAAAGTAAAATAATTAAGTATCAAAATTTTTTTATTGTTTTTTTTTCTATATGGGCAGTGTAATAAAACCATTGCCATTTGCCTCTGAGTCTTCGACAAAAAACTAAATACGTTATTTATCGTTTAGGTCGGTCCGGATAGAAAAATATTTTGTCTCGGTCTCAAAAACATCCCTCGGCCTTTGGCCGTTTTTAAGACCTCGACAAAATATTTTTCTATCCGGACCTCCCAACCGGTAAATAACATATATATCTCACAGGAAGGTCCCTTTTCAAAAATTGCCCCAACGGGAAAATCCTTAGAAAAGGCCCTGCAGTTCAGAAACAACAGACGACTAGAAACTAAAAAAAGGTCAAACCGGCCAAACGTTACTACGGGGATTATATATAGGTAGCGGAAGTTGTTAACCGGGAGCAGAGAAGGCGTTGTTACGTTAGTTTTATAATATATTCATAAAGTAAGAAAAACAGAGAGATTCTAGATTTGCAACATTTTTATTAATAAATTTCAAGTATCATTAGTTATAGACATGACTTTTCTAAGGGCGGGACGGAAATTCATAATAATGTTAGTGAGGCGAGACTTTTTTTATTCATTGGTTTACGGATCCGCCGACCGCAAATATTCAGAAAGTGAAAAATAAAAAAAAAATTTGGATGTCAAAAATTTTACAATTTTAGTTAATTTTAATTAATTTGGGGTTCTGACATGAAGTACACTTCAAGTGAACTTTGACTCTAGGTACTGCTGGCTCATGTTATCGTTGTGACAATCAACTAGGATTACCCAACATACAGCAACTTTAATTGATAACATATTTAGTAACGATTTAGAGCAATTGGAATCTAGCATAAATGGACTGATTTTCTCAGATATTTCGGATCATCTTCCTATATTTCATTTAGCTTCTTTGTCCTTAAATAATGACGTTTCAGAAAAAGGAAATAATTCACACCACAATAGAACAGTCGACAAAGATAGTCTTGCTTCGTTTTTAGTTTCTGTCAAAAATATTTCTTGGGAAAGTACTTATCAAACAAATGATGCATGTGAATCCTAAAATAACTTTCATAATAGCCTAAAAGTAGCAATTGATAAGAGTTTCCCCTTAGTAAAAATGAAACGAAAAGCTATTGACCATACAAAAAGTTCCTGGATAGGTGGTATTTTGAAATTTATATCCAAGAAAAACCAACTTTATAGAAACTCTTTGAAAAAGCCATCCTACAAAATTGAAATGAAATATAAAAAATACAAAAACAAATTGAATCACTTAATCAAAGCAGCAAAAAAGCATATTATGAGAAACAATTTATAAAACACAAAAATGACATAAAAATGACATGGCGAACAATCAATGAACTACTTCATAGAAATAAAACTAAAACAAAAATTCCTGACGCGTTTTTATTGAAGAATTCAAACATCAATGTTACAAACCCGGTTGATATTGCAAACAAATTTAATGAATACTTTGTATTTGTCGGACCACAATTAGCTAAAAAAATTCCTAAGGACAGCAACACATCATTTGAAAGCTACCTTAAAGGCAATTATGTTGAAAGTATGTTTATTAAGCCTGTAACCGAAAATGAATTGCTAAATGAAATTATTAATTTAAATGAAAATAAAAGTGCAGGCCACGATGAAATAAATGCAAAAATGATAAAAGCAATAAACTCTGAAATACTTAAACCTCTAACTTACATCTATAATTTAACCTTTCTTACAGGGAAGATTCCAAAATTTCTAAAAATTGCTTTGGTTACACCTATTTTTAAAGCGAATGAGAGTAACCTTTTTGAGAACTATAGACCGATTTCTGTTTTGACTTGTTTTTCAAAATTACTTGAGAAACTTGTGTATAAACGACTATATAATTATGTCGAAAAACAAAAAATACTAACTAAACATCAATATGGATTTCGCAGAAATAGATCTACTGAACATGCCATTCTAGAACTAACCGATAAAATTTCTAATGCAATGGATGAAGGAAAATACACAATGGGTGTTTTCCTTGACCTTTCCAAAGCTTTTGATACAGTCAACTTTGAAATTCTTTTTAAAAAGCTACAACATTATGGAGTCAGGGGAATTTGTCTTGACTAATGGTTTAAGGACTATTTGCATGGACGAACTCAAATTGTGAAATTTAAACATCATAAACTGTATGTCAATTGAAATGAATGTTACTACAGGAGTCCCACAGGGTTCAATTCTTGGTTTTATATATAAACGACATCGAAAACTGTAGTGATATTCTTTCTTTTGTATTATATGCAGATGATACGAATGCTTTCTATTCAAACTCGTGCTTGAAAACCTTATCTAGTACTATGCAGAATGAAATGAACAAAGTAATGAAATGGCTCAATGCAAATAAATTATCGATTAACTCTTCTAAAACTGAATTTGTAATTTTTAAATAAAAAAATAAGTTATTGAATACCGAAGTCATATTGAACATAAATAATAATTTCCTTATAAGCAAGTCCTATTTATAAAGTTCTTAGGCGTTATAATTGACTAAAATTTGACTTGGAAGAACCACATCAGCTCAGTTCTCCAAAGCGTTATGAAATCTACAGGTCTGATTGCAAAATTAAGACATTTTACGAATAGAAACACCTTAAAATTAATTTACTATGCATTAGCTTATCCATACCTCACGTACGGAAATCTAGTTTGGGGAAATACATATCCCACAAGATTGCAAAAGTTAATGAATGTCCAAAAGAAAATTGTTCGATTGATTTGCTTCAAATCTTATACGGATCACTCCGAACCATTATTTTTAGACTTGAAAATTCTGAATATCTACAAAATTAATGACTATTTATGTAGTATATTCATGCATGTATCGTTTTAATTATTGTCAAAATTTACCAAACTTCTATAGTAATTACTTTAAGCAAAATAATGAATTTCACAGCTATAATACACGGAATTCCACCAAGTTACACGTTAGTTACAAAAGAACGAATTACCGCAAATATACTGTCTTCAACAAAGGCGTCTCTCTATGGAATAGTATTAATGAAGATATCAAAAATACTATTTCATATTTCTCTTTTAAGAAAAAAGCAAAATTATATTATTTAGTATCTGATTGATGTATAAATATTGTAAATTACTCTATTCCTTTTGTCTTTTCACTATTATTCCTGTTTGTAAATAGTATATTGCTCCTTATTCATGACTATTGAAAATAGGGGCCTTACGTAAAAGTCCAACTGGATTTCCAAAGGTCCCTAGCCCTTTATATTATTATATTCTAATATGCTTTATATATCTATATATCGTTTTGTGGGCAAATAAATATCTATCTTCTTCTTCTTCTAACAATCAATATGTAGATTAGCCAGGTTTTTTGCGTTTTTTTTGAAATTGACGTTAAAAAATTTTTATAAAGATTATTAATTTCGGTTCTGATTTATACTCAGTTGGTTTTTTTTTAAATTTTTTTCCGACCTACCGACCTCTTATTTTTGAAGTCAAATCCGTAAACCAATAAATAAAAAAAGTCTCGCCTGACTGGAACTCTGTAACGCGAGACTTCGTGCATTCATCAGTTGTCATCCGCATAAAAAAAGCTCGAGTGTTTGTATATTTTCATACGATACTGCGATACAAGAAACGTGGATTTAGCAATAAAACTTGCCTTGAGCCAACCATATTAAAATTAATTCATCACTTAAGCACCTTTATCTGTCACTCCAGCATTATATCAGTAAGTTGGTCTGTCTTTTGGTCAGTAAGCAAATCAAGTCAGTCGCAGGGCCGCCGAGGGATATATGGGGTCCCGGTGCAACATATAATTTAGGGTCTTCGTAATTTCCGTCTTATAGTACGTTAGATACGTTAGTAGGAAACGGGGCATTCTGATACAGAATTGCCTTTCCGGGAGGCTAGTACATTTTTATTTCCTTGGGGGCTTTATCTGACTTGAATTCAAAGGACATTTTGCCCAATCCGCTTCTGGGTCCCCTGGCTATCAGTCCGCCATTTCATCTAGGTTCAGTCGGCTCGCCAGTTTATCAGTTCGCCCATCTGGCAATCTACCAGTCCATTATTGATCCATTGGTTCGTTCGTAAGATCGACTCTAATCAGGCAGAATAAGGAAAAAATGAATGAAAACTCACCATATCGGCGGGCAATTCCATTTCGTCTTCCTCTTATGCCATTTAAGGCTGGTAAGTGCACTTCTGTATGTCAGCGGCGTATGTCAATTGTCTTGTGGGGCTCTGTAGACAAGTTTTTCATCGATTTTCATATTAAATTCCTCTTTCAGCGATAGAAAAAATATCTCGCAGCTTTAGAAACTTACAAAAAACTGCATGTTAAATTTTTCCATCCTCGTTCCCATGAGTTTTCGGGAACGAGGATGGGTTTCGTAATTATAAGTTTTCGCAACTTGTTTCTAGACCATTTTCCAGGATTTTTGCGAGGTTTTGGCCTATTTCCTTTAGGAGTTTAATTAGTTCATAAGAAAGTCGAAGAAAAACGCTTCGGCAGTACCCCGCACAAAACTTGAACGCCGCGGACATACAGAAATGTAATTAGTAGCGTTACGGGTACAAAGTGTAAGTAAATTTAGGTTTCCTCCTGATCGGGTAAGTTTTGTTCTCCCCCTAACTGCCTAACTAGAATATCAGCTTTGTTTGTTTATTGTAATAGTGAGTCCGAAGAATTTATAATATTATGTTATACTATTCATTTCCTATACTGATTATTTCTCGTTCTCCCAATTCTCTCGATCGTTTCTAGCTGTTTCACAACTTAGAAAATGTTTTCTATTTTTTTAATATTAACATATTATTTGGTTACGTTTCTGATAACATTTTCAAACACATAGCTAACTTTATTAAACGACCAGCAAAACACTAACAGTTAATTACCAAATCTTATTATAATCTTGTGTCGAGAAGTGAATTTTAATCGAAATCAAGTCACGTTTCTATACTTCTTGCAAAGCTGGTGAGAACAATCCTGACATTGAAGCAAGAACAAATATGCGGAAGTCATGGGCGAAACCATTTCAAAACCATTATTTAATTACGCTCAAGTTGGTCCTGGTGCTAAAAATTTAAACCTAGCTCTCGACCTAGAACGTCTGTCAGGCCTCTTTGGTAACTTGAGGAAAGTATTTTCGCAGCACAGATCACTGATCTAGTAGTAACTTATATTTATTTCTCGTTTTAGTAAAGGAAGGGTGTCCTTCGATTCCCTGTGGTCGTTTGAGTCACTGTAACAAGACTAACAGTTCCGCTATATGCCAATGTGAAATTGGCTTTTCTGGGAATGGCAGCTTTTGCACAGGTAAATTTTGTTTTATTTGGTAAATTATGTTTTTATATTTAATAAAAAATAATTTAAGCGAGAAGATATCGCAATCCTATAGACTTATTGCAATCCTATCAAGACAGTTGTATGGACATCCACAGCATCATAGCTGATTGCCAGAAAACAGAAAAGCTTTGAAAATGAATGTTGACTTGAGGAAAATCAAGTATAAGTAATTCATGTGAATCTCAGACTCATATTCAGAGATTCCGACAAGTATCTCCGATATCGAACCGTACCCTCTATAAGACTGCTTTGTCGATATGATATCGATCATCGCTATTGGAGATGTATGAACATTCTTGTATACAGGGTAGGTAAAAACACCAGAACAAAGCAATGCTAAACTAAACTTAAATCCATATAATCTATGCTGAAAGCAATCTGAGGGAACTGTTCGGAATTTTAACTCATAACTTCAGAATTATAGCATACCCAAAGTTTGTCCGAATGTTCTCACAATTCTTGCGGGCTAAACAATAAAATATGATTAATTTGCATTTATTTGAAATTCAATTTCAGTTTGTTTGTCCGTTTTGTTTGTGCTATAAATAACAACCTTAATCTATTAATGAAGGATGGAAACTTGCCCTAAAATGTTTTTACGTTATGAAATATTGGTGGCTTTGCCAACTTCACATATATGCATCAATCAAATTTTCTAACGAATTACTTCACAATTCTCTACAATCCCTTTGCTTAGATATCGATGAATGCTCGTCACTTCCATGTGGTCCTAAAGATAATAATAATTGCACTAACTTCAAAGGTTCATACGAATGCAACGCATGTGGTGAGGGATTTTTGCCAGACGTACAACAAGACGGGAGATGTATTGGTAAGTGTGAAAAAAACGGAATAAAATAAATAAAGATTACTTCGTTGTTGGCGAGTGTGTACGATTTTTAGTTTTGGAAAATCTAAAGGTACGAATGAGCGCATCATACAGGAGACGTTTAGTGATGCAAAAGAAAAAACGAAAAATGAAAATCGTAAACGCGAGTCCACCATCAAATACCGCCATTCAATTGCAATTGACCGTTTTAAACTTGATGTTTATGGGATGAAAGTTGACGAAAGTGTATGGTATGATCCTGTGCCTGTTCTAAGATAATATTGATTGGTTTTTACCATAGGAACGACTTTATTACATGGATGTGTTACATCTTTAAGAATTTTTTCATATTCTGTAATAGTACAATTTTCTCGTCGTTGCAAGAGAGATGGCAATAGGGAGTTTACGCATGTAAGACGGGGACGTCAGGACGACGGCTATCAATACAATGTCATTGATCTTATGGCACAAACGAAATGAATAATCAAAAGTCTGGCAGACGTTTAGACGTCGTGCAAGCTCTGTTGACGACGGCAAAATGCATATTTCACATCTCGTATAGTCACGGCAGCTTTTCAAACCGAGTTGATCACATTTGCTCTGTAGCATTTTCACACGAGTTGATCACAATTGCTCTGAAGGTTAAAGCTCTGTTTTACTCGTTATAAACTGTATTAATTTATTAAATTCAAACGAAAGGAAATACAAGACAATATTTCCATAAAATCATTTATTTCATACAGTTTGTTTAGCCTTCGAAGTGACACCGCCGCAAATTTTTTTTCCGTAGACAGTCGGACTCCTCATTGATAGTCGGACGCATCATTGAACCGCGCCTTTAAACAAAACATTCAGCGGATACTCTTCTTATTAGATGCGCCTTCCCAGTGTGTCTTGCGCACGCAATCGATAATTTCAAAATGTTGTATTGCTTGGTTAAGATGTCAAAATCTGAGCAGGACACATTGTGGCTTCATACATCTTGTGTGGTGATGACATCTGACATGTTTTATTAAGTTATATTCGCCATTCTCACTTGCTTTTCTTTGCTTTTGTAACAGTTTTTTGTAACTCTTTTTGTTGCTTCTGTAATTCTTTATAAGTTTCATTGTTTTCGATTCCATAATTTTGAAGAAAAAACACATTGCAATATCTTCCGGAGCGATTGCAGAACACCCGTCCACTTTTAAGCTATGCTTTTCAAACATCATGGACACGATGCATTAATACATCTATATTTATTCTCAATAGATTAATAAATAGATTGAAAGATTAAAATCCCGTGACTTAGCATTAATAGATTAAGGGGCTGGTTACATGGAGAGTTTTCAGCTCGGGCTGAGTTTCAGCCCGGTCAAACGAGCTGAAATTGCATCACGATTACATGAGCAGTTTCAACCCGGGCTGAGTTTAGTCAGAGCTATATTTATCATCAACCCGGGCTGGAATGTCAGCCCGGGCTGAAATAATCTGAGTGTCACGAAATAGGTCAATAAGCGTGTTACGCTTCTTTGAAGCAATCAGACACTGATTAGTCCAGTATTTGACTTGTTTGAGACTGTGGTTATATGTAAAGTATTTAAAAATTAAACAAACACGCAAAATAAAGCCATTGAAACGGTTGTTTTTTTAGGCCGGGCTGAAATTATTTGCGATTACATGGCATGCCGGGCTGAGTTTCAGCCCGGGCTGGAATTTTGGTCATGTAATCGCTTGCTGTGTTTTACTAGGATTTTATCCTTAGGCCGGGCTGAAATTTCAGCCCGGGAAACCGGGCGGAAAACTCTCCATGTAATTAAATTGTCATAGTGTTAAAGGTAGCTCTATATATTCTAGTGGACACGGGGACATGCAGTCAAGTCAGATTTTGAGAACGAGGCATACAGTTAGCTACTAGATTAGCATTAGATCGAATTCTCATGCTATAGGTTACCTGTTATCTCAGATTCACTGACACTTATTTTCAATCAGGCTATTACTTTATCTTCTTTTCCTGATGAATGGAAAGTTGCTAGAGTGATGCCTCTATATAAAAATGGCCAGCGTAGTATTCCTGGAAACTACAGACCAATATCAGTTTTACCGGCCATTAGTAAAATTATGGAACGGATATTGTATGATCAACTGTATAACTATTTAACAAAATTTGAGCTTCTCAGTGATTCCCAATTTGGATTTCGAAAATTTCACTCCACAGCTAGTGCACTACTAGACTGTACTAATGATTGGTATGTAAATCTAGACAGAAAAATATTTAACCTAGTAGTTAATTGATTTGAAGAAAGCCTTTGATACTGTTGATCATCAAATTCTGCTGAACAAATTAGAGCTCTATGAAATAAAAGGACAAGCTCTAACTTTGCTCAAATCCTATGTCTCACAAACAGAAACCAGAAGTGCCAAATAAAAAACTCATTTTCATCTGAGCGCTTGATTAAATGTGGTGCACCACAAGGCTCTATATTAGGGCCATTATTCTTTTTGTTGTACATCAATGATTTGCCACATTGTCTAAACAAAACAAAACCGCGGGTTTGCTGATGACACAAATTTGACTGCTTCGGCAAATTCTATGACTGACTTGGAGACTGCTGCAGTAAATTCTGATTTAGAGAACCTTAGAAAATGGCTAATAGCCAATAAACTTAGCCTCAATGTAGCTAAGACAGAGTTTATGTTGATTGGCTCTAAACCTATGATAAAAAATATTTCTGATTTTTGCCCAAATGTTTACATTGAAAATATACAAATTAAACAAGTTCATGAATGCAAAACTCTAGGAGTAACAACTGACCAGCATTTATCTTGGAAAAGTAATACCGAAAATATTTGCAAAAAAGTTACAGCAGGAATCTCTGCTATTCGTCGGATCAAACCATTTGTTGATCAAGATACACTTATTTTAATATATAACACTATTGTTCGTCCGTACTTTGACTACTGCTTTGAAGTATGGGATGTATTTGGCGAAACTCAATCAAAACGGCTGCAAAAACTGCAAAAACTGCAAAATAGAGCGGCAAGAATTATTCTGAATGTAAGCAATGACGTAGATTATACGATTACTTAACGTACTTTGGGCTGGGAGCCACTCCAAACTGAAAGGAAGAAAACTAAAGCAAGAATGATGTATAAGTTATTAAAGAAAATGGGCCCAAAATCACTCACAAATCTATTTTCGTTTAAGAGTGTGAGAAAACTAATTACCACCTTCGGGATGTCTCAAGTGGTCTTTATTTACCAAAACCACGTACAAATAGCATGAAAAATAGTTTTATGTACGACGGAGCAAACATTTGGAATTCTATACCAAAAGAAATTAGGGAAAGCAAGTCACTTTCTTCCTTTCGAAATAAAATCGCTGCTCACATTAGTGCTTGGTAACCTTTGTAAATATAACTTACCTGTAAATAGCTCAAAACATTTGTTATATCTTTTAAATTTATATATTACTGTAATAGCTTAGCTTATCCTTATCATATTCTGCATGTACCTGTAAAATAATTTTCTGGCACACGCCCCCCGTGGAAATCAGCTACGGTTGACGGGGTCAGCGTGGATAAATAAAGTTCTACTACTACTATACTACTCTATATTTTAGTGATAACGCGGATACGTGGATACGCAGTTAAGTAGTTATTTTGATATTAAGGCGACAGTTAGTTAGCATTAATAGATTAAATTCTCATGCTATAGAGATCTTAAATGTGGTGCCAATATGTAAATATGTTCCACACAACCGGACGTTGGTGTTTGACAGATTATGATGAATTAGCGTCGCTGGGAGAAAAAGATTATATCAGTAAAGCATATACTAAGCATAATATTAAACATTAAAAGTCTTGCATGATATTTACTTTATAGTATCAATTCGTAATATTGTTTTAGTAATTAGTTTGTATATATTAGAACGAGGCAATACGATCTGGTATATACGTATCCAGTGAAATAGTGGCCGGGCTACATGATTTATTACTAGTGGACGGGTATTCTGCAATACTCCTATTTGTGGAAAGTGGTCTTGATGGTCGCTTTGAATCTTCCAGTATTTAATTGCACGCCATTTATCTTATCCTGATTCTCTTCATTTGGGATGATATATAGTTTTAACTCGCAATAACAGTTGTTGAGTATTTTCGCAACCAGAAAAACAAGTTTGTAGATTTACTATGCCATCGCGAAGCAAATCGTTCATCTTTCTACACGTGGGCGAAGAAGAACAACGTGGAGTGATGGATATATGGTGCACTAGTGGGTTACGCAGGGTACGAAGGGATACATCGATAACGCGCGGAGGCCTGGACGCGGATCAATGATGCGTCCGACTATCAATGAGGAGTCCGACTGTCTACGGAAAAAAATTTGCGACGCCGCCGTTTTACATGCGTAAACTCATTATAACGGCTGGAGGTGTGAGCTTGTTGTACCCGTCCAAAAGAGACGGGGGGGGGGGGGCGATGTCGTGCCAAGTTGTCGTACCCGACGCACGAACATTTCTGTCGCTAATTAATATTCCTTTTCCCAAAGTTGTTGGTTAGATTTGTTAGTTACATGGCACGCTTTACAGAAGGTGTAGGGTTTTCGATAGTAATACCACGAGTTTTAAAAAGCTGAAGCTTTTAAGGTTTTGATACTTAATAGTACGGCTGTGTTTTTCAGGTTCGGTTATTCTAACTTGGATATAATTATCATTATAATTATCTGTCAGCAGCAGCACATTTTTAAACGTGACAGCGGATGACGAAATAGAATTATTGATCATTAGGCAGTGGCCTGTTGCAAATTTTTCGTTCGTGTTATCCAGCTTATCAACTATAGGTGCCTCCTCCAATCGTGAGGACGGTATTTTGTGTGATTCTTTCGAAAATTCGTTATGCGACGTGGAGTGTGTATGACATTTAAATACTGCATGTTGTTGGTGTTGCCTCCTATATGTCAAATCAAAGCGTCCAGTCTCCAAGGATATTCCTTTTGCAATATTCTGGCATTTATAAGTGTGTCTGACGCACACAGAATTCGGGCTGTCTCAACACATTTTCCCGACAAGAAGAATTAGATACAGTAAATGCTATGAAATCTGTTGCGCGTGATATCAATGGCATTTTCGCGTGTTTTCATGCCAGGCCTGTAGTGCGGCCAAATGTTGGACAAACAATAGTAGAAAATAAAATTTTAAACCAATTGACGTTAATGTGTTTGTGTTCTTGTCACATAAAAGTTTGAGGGAACTCTTTGTTAGCTCGTATGCGTAGAACTTTTAGATCTTATGTGACTACGTAGTGATGGAGATTGATCACAAATGGAATTTAACAATTAAAAATGACTAGTCGCTAGTGGAATTTGATTGGAATACTCGATTGTCATCAATCATGAGCGAAGGCGTCACATATAATAAGTAATAAGTTAATATTAAACCGTAAGAAAACTGAGTATATGCTTATTGCATGGATCACAACAAAGGTTAGATAAAATCCTCGAAACTCCAAAGATACTATATGGCGATCATCAGATAAAAAGGGTAAGGGACACTGTCCTTGGACTCATAATTGATGACCAATTAAAATGGAACAGGCACAATGATGAACAGTGTAAAAGATCTCAAAAACATAGGTCTTTTACGAAAGCTAAAGACTTTGCTTCAAAAGAAAAATTAGTCACAATTTATAACTCATTAGTCTTACCACATTTTAACTATCGCTCTACTATTTGGCATGATAATAACAAATCTCATATCGATAAATTATGGAAATTACAAAAGAAAGCTGCACGGATTATAACTAATTCTGAGCACACTATTACAGATCATCCCAAGTTTGTGGAGCCCTTCAATGGAATCCAATAAAAAATCTCATGGACAAACGAGATCTAACAATGATCGATGTTCAAAGTTCTAAAAAACATGTTACATTGCCCCTAATTACTTAGCAATAATGTTTCGTAAATGTGACAATTCTAATTATTCATTACGGAGCAACAATTTAGAATTGAGCCTTCTTAAGCCAAAAACAGATTTTCTAAAAAGAAGCTTCTCTTACCGTGGGGCTGTCGCGTGGAATAGTCTACACACTGGGACTTCTATTTCTTCTTTTCGTAGCTTAATTAATAATTATTATGAAACTTTGTAGTAGCTTGTATATATTGTAAGATCTTAACTATTTATCAATGTTGTAATTCTTTTAAAACACACCACTCTTTGAAAATCACACAAGTGAAAGGCTACTGTGTTTAAAAACCTTTAAATAATAATAATAATAGTAATCCATGACATAACAACCCGCGTAACATCCCACGCTGCTCAAACTTTTTTGTTTCTCGAAGAATTCTACTTCCTACTTACGCTAAATACTGACTGGCAAGACATGGGGCATTTCATGTGAGTTCCTAGCAAAATTTTCGTGATGACATTTTGCCCAACTCATTTCACCCGTGATTTCACGTAGCGCAGGTTTGAGGCGATCTCATTTTATGACAATGTGAGTACAAACTAACAAAGGTTAAGTTCAAATTGCGCCAAAACTTTCCGTAGAAGCGAAATTGGATTGTGCTTGACAATTTCGCGTACTTGTATGGGGGGATGGGGAAGGGGGAGGGGGACTTGGATAGAACGGCCGGATTCAGCATGGAGATCAAGATTCAACAAAATTGACAATATTTTGATAGGTAGCTGCTTAAACATGGTGAGGAATAATGGACAAGCATGGCTTAAATTTCTACTGTTGGCGTTCGAAATCCAATCTAATCCATAAGTAGGGCTACGTTTGATGGCTCGTACACATAGTTTCTTTAATTCTCCAGAATGAACTGCGCCGCACGAAACCCATATTGTAAGCCCGTATGTCATTGAAGGCAATATATTAGAGAGGTTAATATACCCCTGTTCCGGTTTACGGGTACGGGGGATATACACGTACCCGTACCCGTAAATCGGGGAACGACTTGTAACTTAAGAAATCCAAGATATTTCGGCGTGAGAAAACCGATCAGAGAATGGTAACTTTCGCTGTTAAGTTCGCCATAAATTTTTGAAAACTTTGACGAGCATATGTGCATTATTTAGTTGGGTAAGATGTTAAAAATTTTTACTATTTAAACGGCCCACATATAGTAAACAGAAAACACCAGTACACGTTTGTCTTTTACGTGTAGACCTTGGTTTACCGCGGGGAAACGGGTAGAAATTACGGGTAAAATGCTGACATCAGCAAAAATTGCTAAACAAAATGGCGATACTCGTACCCGTAAATCGTAACCGCGGGGTATCTTAACCTCTCTATTATCTATAATAAAACACAGTCCTAGCAGTAGTTAAAAAGTACAGGGATTTCTCAAAAATTGAACAACATTATCAATTCGTTAACATGATTTTTCCACTTTTATTTAGTTTAAATTTCAACACCAACGCATCTCGCTTCCTCAACTTGCTTAAGGCAATTACTTTCCGTATTTACTCGTGTAAGTACCGCGGCGCCATATAAAATTTTAGCAGTGGCGCCGTGGCCGGGGGGGGGGGCAGGGGGGGCCATGCCCCCCCTATTGTGGAGACCCGTCGGAAAATTGTGAATGTTGTCGGGAATGTTTGGAAAATTGACAACGTTGTCGGAAAACGTTGTCGTTGGTAAATTGGGAAATTTTTTGATAAATGGAGAGAATGGGTGATGTCCGGAAAAATTTAAGATATAACGAAATATTTTGGTATGTCCGGAAAAATTTTTGACCCCTAAAATGGTACACTAACCGAAATTTATTTGGCGACGGGGGGAGGGGGGGGGGTCGGCAAAAAAATTTCTGTCGGAAACTATTTTCAGGTTTGTCGGAAAAGTAGAGCCCTTGGCCCCCCAAAAAACAAGGGTCCCACGGCGCCACTGAATTTTAGTATTACAGATGCGGCGCTTATTTGAAGGCGGTGCTTGTTCGAGGGCGGCAGTTTTTATAAAATATTTTATTTGTAAGCAATAACAAGAAATAGTATAAACAGAATAAAACTGACATGAAAGCACTGAAATTCAAAAGAAAAAAGTTCCAAGGCTTGTTAAAAATTGCAAGCTTGTACCCACGGTGTTTTCCTTCCACAGCCAGGCGTCACAAACAATTCTTCAGACAGTGCTTCGATTAAGCACCGCGTTGCTGTAAATAAGTGCGGCGCTTATTCGAGGGCGGCGCTGTTAAATAATTTTGCTCTCATATGCGGCGCTTAATCGAGTGCGGAGCTCAATTGGGGACGGCGGTTAAACAAGCAAATGCGGTAATCGCATATGACGAAGTTACTTCGACTGAATATCATAAATTCAGTTTTTCTGGGGCGTGGTGTCAAATGATTATCACAGCACCAGTTTTACAGCTTACGTTCAACATTGTGTAGTGCTGTACATACTACATACTAAAGGCGGTTTTCCAGTCCTCGCACGAAGCTCCTCGCAGCTGGCTGCGAGTGATGCAAGAGAACTTTCATCCAATCACAATACAAAACAGTTAATTTTTCTTAGATGCAAGCACTCGCAGCGAGCTGCGAGGAGCTTCTTGCGAGGACTGGAAATCTGCCTTTAGTCGTGGCTTTTGTCAATTACATAAATGGTGGTGTCATGCGCAAGCATGAAATTAAAAAATCTTTCCTGCATCGCTTTCACAAATGTGATGTAAATACAATAATAGTATGAAAACAGAAAAGGGCCCAGCACTGATGCCTGAAGCACTCCATATTTTACTGTCGGTCACTTTGATTGACGTCCGTTTATATTTGTTTCTTCTGCAATCCATGCAGGACAAATAATGTGATAGTTATTTTGTGATGATGGCCTGGAAACTGTTAACAAAATTCTCCAAACAAACCTCAATAATAGAGTGCGAAAGCTGTGAATAGGATACTATATTTTAGTGAATGTGTATCCCCAACAGCCGTAAACAATATTCTTGAAACGCTTTCAATATAGTCTTATAGATGTATTATTGTGTGCAGGTATCTTAATTCATTTAACAACATATCTATCAAAATTCTCCGCAGTTTCAACATTTTTTTAATTATTTCTAGCGTTTTTGACATAACAAAGTGTATTGATTGGCCTTATTACTTCAAAATCAAAGCTATCATAAGAAGAAATCATAACGATTATAATTCCTAATTAGAGCTTCTCACACAATATTAACCATATTGGGAATAATGTAAAGTGATAAATTTTCTAAGTTATTAGAGTAGGCATTTATTATCCGGCGAGTGGTTGGATTAATACATTTTCTGTTCATAATGACGGTTTAAAGTAATGAATTTTAGATCAATAATCAACAAACACGATGACTTAGTTTGCGTTTAGACTGTAGTCCCCATAACGTCGGTTCATGCTTTATTAATTAACTATAAACTTCCTTCCATATTTTGTTCTATTTGACATGTTCCCTTTCAATTTTTTTCCCTTTGTTTCAATGAGAAAGCGAACTCGGACGAAAATATATCGACCTCGGACGATAATAATATAATATGAAAGCGCACCAGCTTGGATGGTGTTTGCTGTCCTTCCGATTTGCTATATCTAAACCTTAAAATTTGAGAACCTAAACAGTTATATTTTCTTCATCATTGACGTCATGTGCACGCAATGGTGTGCGCACTTCTAGCGTCAATATTTCTTTCTTGAACTTACATATGCCAATCCATCAACCTTGAAGCAAGGCTGAGCGAACCGCCAGTTTTAGATAAGTTAATTATTTATTACCTAACCCTTATCCAAACCTCATAACCAAACCCATTTACAGAGGCGTACCGAGCGGGGGGTATGGGGGATGTGACACCCCCAGTTTTTAAAAATCGTGTGTAAATTTTGAAAATCGTCTGTAAATTGATATTACTAGAACGTTCGGTAAAATTATGAACGCCCTGTTCGCACTCACAAACGTTTTAAGACGTATGTTGTCACTGCATGGTTCTAAAACTACCTACGTCTTGCCCCCGCTCACCAAGATTTTAGGGAAAAAATTTTATTCTGTAAATTTAGGGAAATACTCCCTCAAGCGAAATGGCCTTGGTACGCCACTGCCCAAGCATATGTAATCCTGACCTACCTCTGTAGTAACATTTGTATGGTTTAGGCAATTATTCACCAGTAGAAACACAACATAATTTATTCCCAACCCACACCGGACATTTTCCATAAATCCTGACAGGGCATTTTTAAGAAAATAACAACTATTGGGGCTAGGTCTCCAGGAAGGCCTTTTCTCCACACAGTCAAGGCGGCGTTTATACGTCGTAATTAATCGGGTCAATGTCTAATTTTGCCGAAGTTAATGACTAATGCTGTCAGTTGACGACGTCGCCAGATAACGTGGACAGTGTATTTGCATGATTAAAGCTGAATCGGCCCAACAAGTCGCAGCGTGCAAACGTACATTTACGCGTGCATAAAGATAATCCTGTGCTTTGCAGGGGCGGTGTTAGCCATTTTAAACGCTAATTAATATTCCTTTTTCCCAAAACTGTTGGGGAGCGGGGGAAGGGGGGGAGAGGGGTGGAGTGGGAGCTTCGCGTGGGATAGTGTGAGGAGGGGAGGGAGAGCTTCACGGCGCAACATCAAAACATTTAATTAAGCTACAATTATTAGTTCTCCAAATTTTAGCTACAATTATTAGATTTAAATCAATGTCACTCAAATATTTTGGTTTCTTTTTTCCTATCCAACTGAGATCAGATAATTTTCCAACTACCTGATGACTTGGGGGGGGGGGAGAGTGTTCCATCGGGAGGAACTGGGGAACTACACCTCCTCCAATCTACACCCTTTCAGTGCTGCCCAGCTGCCTGGGCTGACTTTTATAAGATGGAATATGTTGAGAGGATATTTTTTAAAACAGGCAGTTGTAGTTTTTTCTACAAGGTGGATTTTTTTTACCTTAGATCAAAGAGACCCAGGTCATCTGAATGAATAAACATTGAATGAACAACTTTGTTTAAAGGGGGTAAAAACACATGACAGCAATATAGACCATGTAATTATTAATTCTACATTAAACGTCTAAAAGCTACTTAGAGTAAGAAAAAATATACAAAGGCTTTAGGATTATAAATTCATATATATATATATATATATATATATATATATATATATATATATATATATATATATATATATATATATATATATATATATATATATATATATATATATACATAAATTATGCAATTTACTGATCACAATAATAATTCAAAGCGATTGATACCCTTGTACGATTCTAAGAAATAGCTTTTGAGTGAAATTGCAAACTTAAAGGAATTAGCACTAAAGGAATTAACATCTGAAAATCTTGCTTCACTACTGGGAAAACAAAGGGCCTATACTGGGGTAAATGCCTCGGTAGTTAGATAGTTAAAAATGCCCTGAAAGCTGACCTCGTTTATTATTTTCTGAAACACTTGCACTGTCTTGGACAATGTTCCAAAAGTAGAACGGCGTATTTAAATTGATTAATGCCTGTCCCTAATCCAAAACTTCCCCCAACGCTGACCAACCTATACACAGAAAAATGTGATTAATGCCTAATCGTAATCCAAAACTTTCCCCAACGCTGACCAACCTATACACAGAGAAATGTGATCGTGTGATCATGTATAGGCGTGTAACCAAGCAAGCTTAATTATGGACCGGGTATTCGGGACCTGAGCCTCAAAATCCTTCAACAACCGTTCGACACAGCCACGAAACTTCTTTCATCTTCAAAGATCTTGGTGCATTTCGATCCAAAACATTCTGTGGCCCTGTAGTGTGTGTGTGTGTGTTGGCGCAGTCATCTCACACAAGTTTCCAAATCAGGAGATGACTATATACTTCCCGATCTCCATAACTAAGCTGAAAAGAACTAAAGTGAAATACACAGAGAGGTCATCGCCATCATTATTGGCATAACCAAGTTCTACATATACCCTTACGCCAGGAAGTGCACGTTCTGCGCTGACCATCAGCCATGTTTAAATACTTTAGCACTCGACTTTGTTAGGCTTGTATGGTTTGTCTACAGCGTTGGTCCTTTTCACTCTTTAGCTTGCTACTATGACATCAAATTTAAGAGATCCAAGGACATCAGCCAACGCATTTGCTCTCTCCAAGCCTGATTAAGCAATTTTGTGATTCACGATACCATCTTGCGAAGTGGGGAACACAATGCTAATAAAATTGCCTCGTTCTCATGAAAATGTTGCTTCCAATGCAAAGTTGAAAAGTAGATATCCTTTTTTACTCTGTCTACACACTGTATATTGATAGCTTATAATATAAATTGTCTGCAGACTGCATGGTTGCTTGCATAGTTTATACCTGAACGCTGAATAACCTTTACTTCTGTGATAGATAGTATGGTAGCATCTATTTCCGTCTAAGTTTTTATCGTTGAAGAAAATGTGCTACTATATACATAGGCCGTTTGCTGTGACCTCGAAAAGTGCCTGTAAATCGATTTAACATTACATTAACATAATTAAATTTATATTGCGCATATTAGCTTGCAGATATGTTCATATGCGCATTACATAAATCTAAAATTTAAATTACAGTTACTATATTATAGTTATTTACATCTAAAATCAGAGTTCACTTTATAAAAAGTATTTCAATGTTCGAAGGCCATTCTAAATAAGTAGGATTTTAATGCCTTTTTGAATAGATTTAAATTGTCCATATTACGAATATATGCTGGCATAACGTTCCAAAGTTTTGGAGCAGCTGATTTAAACGCTCTCCCACCAAGAGTCGTCAAACATTTTCCTGTTGGTGGCAATAGTGTCAAACTTCCACATGATCTTAAACTGTAACTAGTATGCCTTCTAATGTTAATAAGATCCATTAAATATTTCGGGGCTAGTCCATGTATGCATTTAAAAGTTAACAATAAAATTTTTAACTGAATCCTGTAAACATCAGGCAACCAGTGTAAGGCGTCCAAGCCAGGTGTAATGTGACTGAATCGTGAAATACCGGTGACCAATCTTGTAGCATTGTTTTGAACACGTTGGAGTTTCGTTATATGAACGGCTGGAATTCCGTAAAGCAGGCCATTGCAGTAATCAATCTTACTTGAAATAAGTGCATGAACCAAACACTCCACATCCTGGCGAGTTAAATACTTTCGTATTCTACGGATGTTATAAAGATGAAAGAAAGCAGAGCTATGCATGTCTTGTTAATATGCTGTGACAAGTTTAATTTAGAATCAAACCAAGATCCCAAGTTTTTCGCCACAGAAGATGGCATAATTTGCCTGTCTCCCACTTGTAGACAATCGATGTTAACCTTTTCCAGCTGTTGCCTTGTGCCAATGGTCATAAACTCGGTTTTCTCAGGATTAAGCTTAAGTTTTTGAGAGCATCCACTGATGTACCTCAGCAATACAAGCTTCCTTTGCTCGAACAGCATTGGCTTCATCCAACATAGTTCCAGGTTTAAAGGATAAATACAGTTGAGTATCGTCAGCAAAACAATGCGCGTTAGGTAAATGAGATTCGATAATTTTGAACAACTTACTTGTATATAGGATGAAAAGCAGTGGTCCCAAACATGATCCCTGTGGGCCACCAAAACTCAGATCAAAATTTTTAAAGCAGACACCATCAATTACAACTTTTTGAGACCTGCCTGAAAGATAGGAAGAAAACCAAGAAAGTACTGTTCCAGAGATTCCAAAGTCCGCCTGTAGTCGCTTAAGAAGAATACTGTGGTCGACCGTGTGAAAGGCAGCACTGAGATCCAATAAAACAAGTAATGTAACCTCTTGGTTATTCATATTCATCAAAATATCATTCTTTACTTTTAGTAGCGCCGTCTCTGTACTGTGATATTTCCGATAACTGGATTGACAAAGAGGAAACAAATCATTTGAAACTAGATAGGAGTGTGTTTGGTTGAAAACAGCTTTTTCGGTCAACTTTGACACAAATTATAAATTACTAATAGGCCTAAAATTTCCGAAAGCTAAATCCAGGCCAAACTTCTCCAGTAACGGAATTATTAAAGCCTCCTTCCATTCATTAGGAAATATTCCTGATGACAAGCAGTTATTAATAATAGATGTTAGTACTGGTAGCAACTCATCCAAACATTCCTTTACCATGCTAGTCGGGATAGGATCTAAGAAGCAAGATTTTGTCTTTGACTCTAAAACAGGATGCTTCACAGCTTCCATCTCCAAAGGTTCAAAATTCTCAAATGATGATACACATGGGTCACCAAGATTGCTATGTGTACAATCATCTACACGAGCTAATTCCCCACGTAGGTTTGTAATCTTCCTTATAAAGAATGTTCCCATATCGTCAACAAAGCTTGCCATATTACAGTTAGGTGGAAAAACCATCTTGTTGCTCGGATTGAAAATATTCCTTGTAATTGAAAATAATTTCTTTTGATTACCAGAGTTCTCACTAATTAAGTTACTATAGAACTCACTTCTTGCTCTGTTCACCAAATAATTCGCCCGATTCTTTGCCTTCTTAGGTCGCTGAAACATCAAGATTTGTAGTTCTCCATCTTCGTTCAGTTTTTGCGCCGTTCCCTTTTTGCTTCACGAATGCCATTAGGAAACCAAGGAATCCAAGGTCTAACAACTACAGATCTAACTCGAAGGGGTGCAAGTGTGTCAATAATTCTCTTTAGTGTGGTATTATAACAATGAGTTAGGTCATCAAGTTCTTCAGAAAGTTGCTGGCATAAGTCAGACAAACTTCTTGTCTTCCTGTCTTCTTTAAATAATTGCATATTTATACCCTTGAGTTTACGATATGACATCGTCTTCCTGAGATAGCTACAGTAGGCCTAACCACATTTAGATCACATAAAACAGTGGAATGGTCAGACAAAAAACAATCAGACACAGGCAAACATTCAATAATGTTATCCATCTTACGTGTAATAATCAGATCCAGCGTGTGACCAGTTACCTGCGCGACCGAATGTACATGCTGCTCAAGATTCAAAGAATCAAGTATAGATCTAAAAATGCTGAAGCATGGAGATCCATAGAATTATCGACATGGAAATTGAAGTCGCCAGTGATTAATATAGGCTCCAAACACATTATTAGTGATTCCACATAAGTAGCAAATTTATTAAGAAATGTATTCACACACGAAGAAGGAGGTCTATACACAACAGCTAATCGCATTCGCCATCGCGTATTCTTGGCAAGGGTTACTTGTAAGCACGTACTCTCCAACTTCAAAGGATTCCCTTGAAATAACTTCAATTTTCTTTGCCGAAATATTATTCCGAAATACTAACGCGAAATACTTTCATTTGCCATGTCTTGGAACTGAATTTTTACGGGAACTAACACTTTCGAACACGCTGAGTTCAAATCCGAACAGTTCCCGCTCCGTAGACTTCACTACAAATTTCACGACAACTTTTTTCATTGTTCAGCGACACTGATCGATGACGACAAACGTGTATCTCACTCAAAAGGACCAATTTCTATTAACCAGTCTTTCTTTTAACAAAAGAACGGTTTTGCTCGAATAATTTTGAGTTATGTAATGTTATGCATAAACAACATATCTTGTCTACAACTTTGGGAAGGTACAGATAAAGCTTTCTAAAATACTCAGTTCTGGTTCTATTTCTATAAAATTACAAGGACGCTAATGCTAATGTCTCTGCGCTGAGAAATAATTTCTTACATGCGATCAAAATGTTTTATACAACGATGTAAAACGCGGTATAAATGTTATGTAATGGGTCAGCATTTAAATTCCCAACACAGCTTTTGAGACGTAATTCAAGGGATAGATCGAGGTAACTTATCAGTGCATTTGAACTATTATATCAGTTGGTGTTATTCTGTACGATTAGCGAGTATTATTGGAAAGAGGGCTTTCAATGTTTCATATACGCAGAAATCACCAAATAAACAGCTCGTGCACACATTTCTCCACTTCGTCGTATGTTTACAGAGCCGATTTTATACTTTGGCACTGATCTTTGTCTTTGACGTGAACATTTATTATTTTAGTTTAATATTATTTAAGAGTGATCCTGTTGAAAGTCTTTTACCAGCAATCCATCGACAATATTACATTTTAGTGTTGTCTTTGCCGTTCCGTTGGCTTTGCGTTACGTTTGTTTTAAATATAATACCTTGATCGTGTTAAAAGAGTTAATTCTCAGCCCAGAGACCAGCCATTAAAATAAGCGTGTTTTTGGCTGTGCCCGGACGTTTGGCCGACAGACATTTGGCCGACAAACACTAGACTGACAGGACCTTTGACCGACAAGACATTTGTCCGACAGGACATTAGGCCGACATGACAACTCACCGATAAGATATTTTCTTTTAAGTTTATTTTCTAAAATAATGCTAATGTGACTCATTGGATGACTCATACAAATTAATCAGAATATTAGTCAAATTAATGACTCGTGGATCTATTGTTTCACGGTTACATTGTCCCAAGGCACTATGAAAACAAAACGATCATTCATTTGTTGGTCAAAAGGATGACTAATACTCATAGCCATAGGTACGTATTGTTATTTTGTTCTTGTGATTTCCCTATATATAGGAACAAGTAAATAACAAACTTTTATTGAAGCAACTCTCTAGTCTCTGCTGGATTTTCCGTCGGCCGATTGAAGAAAATTTACCCACAATGTGAGCGATTTGGACTTAAATACCGACGGCTTTTTAAACTATATATGTGCTATTGCACATGCGTCAAATTTACAATAAATGTTATTTCAAGACGTTGTTTTCAAATAATTGAAATGTCGGTGAATTCTCCTGTCGGCCAAATTGTCCTGTCGGCCTAATGTCTTGTCAGCCAAATGTCCTTTCGGCTAAATGTCTGTCGGCCAAACGTCTGCCACCGTTTTTGACACACTTTGTGTCCTTGTAAAAGGAAAATGTGTCCTTGTAAATTGAAAAGTGTGTACTTGGGACATGTACTTAAGTACTTTGTCTTGGGGGAATAAAGCCCAGAAAATCCATTCCCATTCATGTGTTTATTGCCTGATGATATAGCTGGATATCAGCGGCGGCGGAACAGATTTCGTTCTGGGGGAGCTAAATTTTTTCGGCGACCTCCCCCTCTCCCCCCCGCCCCCCGTCGCCAAAAAAATTTCGGTCAGTGTACCACTTTAGGGGTACAATATACAAAAAAAGGGACGAAAAAAATTTTTTCGGACTTATATCAAAAAATGTTTTCGGAAATACACTTTTTTAAACAAAATATTGCAAATTTGTCCCCTTATACCTAAATTTTCAAAAAATAACCTAAATTTTTCCCTAATTATCAAAATTTTTTCCAAAAATTCAAATTTTCTGGGGGGCTAAGCCCCCCCACTTTTACTTCTGGGGGGGCTTTAGCCCCCCTGTTCCGCCGCCCCTGCCAATCAGGAGAAAATGCATCCGCTATTTTGCAATCAATGTCAATGCCATCCGAAACTTTTAGAGACAAAATGTCACATTCGTTGTCAAAATGATAATTGTCAAAACTACCAAGACGCGTGCAGTCCGTTCCATCGTCTCCAAATAAGATGGGCTCATTGTCGTTCTCTGTATTACCTTGTGTAAAATGATATTGCTGTTTCTTTGCATAACTTTCATAAGCTGGAAGTGAATTGCGCATCTTCTGAACATCTTCTACTTTATTGAATGCGGCGTTTAAACGGTTTTCATCAGTTGCACAACCAACATGAAAGCAGGTGAGTGCATAATGTTGTCCATTGAGGGCACAAAACATGGTTAAAGTCCCAGTTCCCTGGACCTGAGGTACACCAACTTTCTAGTTTTCTTCAGGTACTCGTAAAGGGTTTTTATTGGTATAACTGGGGTTACTGCAAGCTAATACAACACCACCAGGTGTCGGTGAGACAGAAGATGATTTACATCTCAATTTACTTAAAAGGAGACCCAAATATTTAATTTTTGGTTTTCTTTCAGGTTCTCGAAGGAGTTCAAAGTGTTCCTTAGCGTCGTCACACTTGAATTTCTCTTCAAGTTCACGTCGTACAAACGATATCATCACTCCTCTTTTAACTGTGAGGTACAAATGTGGACGAGAGATCTTTTTGTTTCGACCAACCAGCCCATACGCTCCACACAACCAAGGAAAACTATACAGAAGCAATGCCATATTAATAATGCAAAAACAGCCACCAAAAATTCAATTCATAGTTCTAGATTCATAAAAAACAACACCATTGCTCCAAACATTTATTCATTTCACAAAGTAAGTATGTTAGGGACGTGCAAGGATGCATATATTATTTTGAACAGTCTTTGCCAGTGTAGGTTGTGGCAATAATAACAAAACTTGGGTTGATAGAAATACAACTACCTGAAAAATACAAGGAGAACTTCGACGTTTTGAGCGAAGACTCAATAATTGATTCATTGCGTAGAATTCGTGCATACATGGTCATATCAGGGAATGTTACCACTTACCAGTATAACAGAAAAGCGTTTAGAAGTATTATAAAACTACCATCTGAGAATTAAATTGTATCTGAATGAATTAAAAACGTGGAATTGACCTCATTGGTTAAAGAGCGATTAGATTCTGTAAACAAGCTTTCGTTCATGATAGGGATGAAACTACGTGAAAAATATAAGGAGAATTTCGACGTTTCGAGCGAAGGCACTACGTCGGAAGTTTGGCTAGTAACTCCAGACCAAGGACCTTCGCTGGAAACGTCGAAATTCTCCTTATATTTTTCAGGTAGTTGCATCCCTAGCAACGAAAGCTTGTTCATATTATTGCCACTACCTACACTGATACAGACACTTCAAGATTAGATTCTGTGGTTTTCTGATGGATGTGAATGAGTAGATGAGTTATGAATGTTGTGAGTATATGTACCCTCATCTCAACATTCATATCCACTCGTTCACATCCGTGCGAAATTCAAAAGTTTAATAGTTTTTGCGCGCGACATTAAATTTCGTGCGCAAGCTATTTTTAATGCTGCTAAAAAAGACACCCCCTGTGGAAAATTTATCTTTACGAAATTGCTTTGTTTATTCTACATAACTCATAAGTACCCAAACAATCTATATTTATCAAAAATTTCATGACATGAACAGATTTGTGAAATTGAGAGCCGTTTCAAGATTGTCTACTTTTTCTCATACACCCTGTAGATAGAAAGATAGATGGTTTATTTCATAAAAACATTGCAGCAAATAGCTGAATTGCGCTTATATTTACAAGTTAAGAAAATATTAAAATACTATACACTAACTGCCTCTAAAAGGATCCAAGAATATATAATATTATACACTAACCATGGATAATAAAATAAATGGATAGGAAACAAGCTGACCGTGACCTAATGTTTTCAATGGGCTGATGGCGTGATTGGATGTTGAAACCTAGTTGCAAACCAAATTCTCAAAAACAGCATGTTTAGCAATAATACAGCTAAACATTTTAGCCAAAGAACAAATGAATAGAACTACGCCATTCTACGATGAAATCTCTAAGTATTCCCAGTCAATTTTAGCAAATATTTCAAGCACTAAACAGTGAAAAAGGCATCCCAAATTTCGTTAAAATCGGGGACGCCAATTTTGTAGCTACAAATGTAAAAAAATACAAAACAAAGACGAAAAACATTTACCTTGAATACTTTGTCGTGGCTTAGGCATGTTTTTAAAACAATTAGACCAGTTTATGCTTCAATATTACTCTTTTAAGGCGGAAAATATAGCGAGACAACAAAAATGCAGAGAACTTTGCAATATGCGTGACGTCACAGATTGCAACTAGGTTGTTTTGCTTACGTCAGCGAGAGTCCTATCCATTTATTTTATTATCCATGCACTAAGGGGCCATTCACAAAGGATGTCCGGCCAAATGATGGATTTTCAGACCCCCCCTCCCCCCCTTGTCCGGCATTGTCCGAATTAGTGACCCCCCGGACATCCGCCATGCCTCGCAAAAACTCACGCAACCTTGTATATATCAAGAGTAAAAAACTTTTTTACTTTTAGAACTTTTTTATAACTGTAAATGTGAACACAAAAACATATAAATTACTAATTAAAACAAAATCTAGTGTTAACCGCAGAGTCAAAATGCCAATTTCACAATGAGAAGGACTGCTCAAAATAGAGGGAAAAAGAAATTTGTTTTTGAATTTTTTAAAATTTCGGACATCCGGATTGCTAAATCCCCCCCCTCCCCTCCTATGTCCGAGTTTGTCCTGATTTTCCAAACCCC